>JBBPLS010000522.1:0-15337 GCA_038089895.1 Boletellus ananas | reverse complement strand
AACCTACCTTTTGGTGGACAAAAGTCAGTGCTCCCAACATACTTAAGCCAAAACCTTTATTGAGCACCAGGCTTACAGCATTTCCACCAATTCTGTACATGTGCAAATGTTGGTGTTAAAAAACTCAAAGCTTCTGTAAGTGCACAATGGGGACATGAATTCCACTTTGTTTGTTTAGCTGAGCATGAAGCAAAAAGATTAAAAAATAAAGCACTGTAGCACTGAGGACAACCATACCTCTCACTTGCTGCATGTTGAAGCGACCTATATGAAAGGCAGCCTCCCTGTGAAGTGCCTTCCAAAACATAAGCACTCAGCCACCCCTTGGGATTCATCCTTGTATGGAAGTGAGAGTGAAATGGATGCTGAATGTAGGCATCTTTTGCATTTTTTGGGCTATTTCAATCTGAATATGCACTGCATCTCACCAGCCCTGTGTGAGGGATTGCAGGTGGATAAAGTTTACTGCAACTTTTGTGGAGACCACATGGGTGACAATGTGTGCAAATGTATCAACTGTGGCAGGTATATGTGTGAGCAGTCCAAGCCAGATGGGCCAGGGTGCATTGCAGCTGGTACATAGAATGTAATGAAGGTGTTCCACTGCATTATCTGTGATCCATGAGGCTGGCAGAAAATGAGTGACCCACCCAAGGGAGATGGTGGATGTCTCCAGGTGTGTTTACCTTCCTGCTGCAATTGACCCAATCAGTATTGATGCAACATAGTATGGTTTTGCCAGATACAGGGGATGAAAGCAAGCAAAGTTAACATGGCTAATGCTGCTTCTCATGCCCATAGAATCAGGTCTTCCAGACTGGTATATACAGAGTGGGTTGGAGTTGGACCTGTCAATGCATTATGCAAATGCACCTGAGAATGTGAGTGTCCCAAATAGTCTCTATACTAGAACTAATTGCAGGAACAGCTATGCATCCTGAAGGTAGAGATAAATGCCACCACCAGGAGGAAGTCAGCAAAACAAATGGAGTAGGTGCACAGATTTATCAGCTGCTCCATCCAATCTGAAGTTCCTGCAAATGTATTTGTGATCCTAGATATGCATTCCAATGCAACAACGGGTGCTCTATGCTGGGGAGCAGGTCAGCCACCAAAGGAAGCTCTCACATCCGATGTGGTGAGAAGGGTGGTAGGGCAGGAGCTACTAAATATGATGAAGTCAGTGTTGGACCTTGCCTTTCAAACTGGCAAAGAAGTTGCTAAATCCTAGTATGACAAATTGGTCTATTCAAGGGGCAGGTGGAGAGGATTGCTGCTTGTGACCTGTGCACCAGTGGTGCAAGTAAAGGACTCCTTTGATGATGGTCAAAAGGCTGGTAGAAAGGCAGGTGATAGACTTCAAGCTGCTTTCACACAGCTCTCATTCTGTCCCAATGGTCTTTCAGGGGGGTGTTTGATTTCATTATTGGGCTCACAGGGTCCTCTACTCTCCCATTGTAGATTAGAAATGTATTTAGCCAACTTATCAAATGCATTGGAATTGACAAGACACAGGAATATGGGATACAATTATGTATGTAGTCAGTCATGACCTCCTCCTGCTAGAGGTCAACTTGGTGGTTGTTGTATACAGGGAATGCAGCAATTCTGAGGTCTTTGCTAGGAAGATTGGGCATTATGCTCCACCAATGTGCCCATGGGGTGGGATGTGGAGTTCAGTGCCTGCAGAACACCACAATGTGAGCCAACAACTCATGATTTCTTCATTCAGAACGACCACTACAACATGCAAATGACCTGTAGGTGGTGTTATTGGAAATCAAGTTGGGTGAAGGAGAAGGAGTGGAAGCATCACATTTTTAGAATGGGCAGCACACTTCCCAACATATTTTGGCACAGCTATCCCCCCTTCAACCTTTCTGGAAAATATTTTTGTAAATATGACCAGGGGCAAGCAGTACTAACATGTCAAGTGCTGTCTTCTGAATACCTTTTTTTGTGTTTATTGTCCAGTGAAGCACTTGCCTCTCAGAAATTATACATGTGGTGTGTGCAAGTGTGATGTGTAAGTATGGGGTAGTATGTATGCTATCAGCTCAACATGAATAGAAAAGCCTGCAGGAGGTGGCCAGGGAGTCTAAATCTATGTTGTTTACACACCATGCAAATCATGACAAGGGGTAGAAAGAGGGTGTGATGGGAGAGGTGGGAGGGCCATGTGAACCTGATAGATAGGCCATGTGGGGCTTGGGGAATGAGAGGGCAGGTGGCAGTGCACCTCTGTGCACCTTGAGGGTGCAGGCTTTCAAGGATGGAGTAGGGTTGGGTGGGCATGTCAGCACTCTTGGGCATGCTATGAGATACTCACAGCTGTGCATGTTGATCAGTCTGGGTCTAGGAAAGAGCAGAGATTACCAAAGGTGACTTTAAGCTGCACAGTTGCACTATGGAGCTGGAGTAATGGCTTGGAATGGCTTGGTGCAGATAGGGTCCGCAAGTAGGGCAGTGATCTTGCTGGCTTTGAACCTGCCAGCCCTTCAGAGTTCACTGCACTGATGAATATGCCAGACAAAAGATGAGAAAGTAGGGTGAGTTTCAGGAATTGATGGGAGGGGAGAGAATTTCAATGTGCTTGGCCATTTGCACTCTCTGGAGGCAGAAAAGATATGTTGACAGAAGGTCTAGGGAGTCTGGATACATGCCCCCACCAACTGTGCTCTCTCATCCACATTGCCACCCACATGTCCTGCATCCTATCTGAGTGTCATGGTTCTTACTGTGTATGTAGAAGCCAAGCCCCATGTGTTTGCAATTCAGCATTGCACAGGTGTGAAATTCAACACTCCAAGGTCACAGCAGAGGCATGTGGCACCCAATCCTTCTCGCCAGAACTTTGGCCATGCTCCATTCCTTGAAAGTGGCCTGACCATCAAGCTCACGGTTCCAAAACTTGATATGATGAAAAACTGGGAGGGAGTCGAATGGTAAATGGACTGAGCTCATCAGTTCCTCAAGCTGTCATTGTTGAGAAATGGTAGGATTATTGAATTGTGCGATGAAATGTTTGAGACCTGAGATGAAGAATGATGCATTATAATGATCTAGAGACTGAATGGCTGTGAGTGAGACTGATTCTTGCATAGGGTGGAGAGCCATTCAAAGCTCAAGAGGTTGGAAGATGTCAGGAGGATGCCAGAAATGTTCTTGGCAAGCACAAATAAGATTGGTGGTCTGAGACCACCAGGAAATGTAGTTCATATGATGGATAACTTTCTCCTTGTGTTCAAGCTGTTACGCGAACGTGTCGAATCTAACTGTCGAGCGCACACTCAACTAGTGGTGTGAGACTATCAGAAACAGAGGCTCTCACTATCCTGATGTAGGACTCATGGACAGCAAGAAACTACGCGTGAATTGCGCAGAACTAACTGGCGAAAGTACAAGTACATGGCGCATATAAATACCCAGACAGAGCTGTACACGGTCGGAGGCTATCATGAGATATCTGGTATGAATATGGGGAAACGCGTAACCACGAATGAATGTGGCATGGAGGAGTAAGCGTCCGAACAGGAGAGGAAGTAACGGTAAGCCAAATATGGAAGGTGTAAGCTGCGTCGCGCCTCAAACAGAACGTGGGAATATTAACGGGGCCGGCTATGGTCAGTAATATTAGAAAGAACAAAAGATGACTCATCTGGGTACGGAACGAAAGAGAAAGCCGGGTATGAGTGGTCATCTAGCCAGGGGCTATCCGACCTAGGAATGCGATAGAATTGGGAAGAAAAGTTGAGTGCATAATCGAAAGGAAGGAAGTGGGACTCGTCGGGTTGATACTCCAAGTTTGTAACATTACCCCCTGTATAGATCGGAGGCACTGACTCAGATAACATCCTCCCCACTGGAGTAGAACTCCTCACTGGAGCTGTGATCGGCAACAGGGTTTGGCGGTGGTGTCATGCAGAAGGGGTCTGAATGTCCTGTGAGGCCGCACCTAGGACAAAGGCATTGTGGACAAGCGTATTGGGGATGCCCTGGAGTGGAAACATGGCAGTAAGGGCAGCAGTAATGTCGACAGTTGGATCTAAAGTGAGTAGTGGCCCCACAGGTGAAGCAAAGCAACTCCCCCCTTCAAGATGTCCGAGACTTAGAGGGGGAGGATTGACTGGAGGAGCTGTCCCGCTCAGATGCATCATGTAATCCACCAGCAAATGTGTTTGACCCTGTGGTGCTTCGTTCATGGCTAACAGGGCCATGGCGAACCATCCCCGGAGAGCAACGAGCTCGTTGGGTGTAAACTCGGACATGGGTGGGTCACGGAGGTGGGACAGGAAGTGGGGGGTGGATTGAGTCGGGGGTGCTGGGGTCTGGTCTGGGAGTGTCTGAATGAATTGGGACAAAGTTATGCGTCAGGGTAGGTACCCGTGGGATGGTTGGCTGTGTCGTATGTCCTGGGGAAAGTTGTCCGCCCCCAGCGGCTCCACCCATGTGAACCTAGCGGTCTGTGGAGGTTGGTGAGTCTGGAAAGAGGTAAAAGCGCTGTTCATCCTCGGTGAGGAGGGTAAGCCGGAGCTGAAGGTGTGGGAGTACCAACTCCCATGGGAGGTCGCGAATCGCCCGTGGGAGTCCTGCAAGTAACATGAGGTCCCCAATGGTTTCCTGTGTGGAGGTGATGGAGGAGCAGGCGATCTTGGCATTGACTTCCACTCAAGTATCGTCCTCGTAGGAGAGACAAGGAAGGAGTGCCACAAGGGATCGTTGGGTGATAAAATAGAAACCGGAAAGCTGGATGACAATGGGTAAATAAAACAATTCTTGGAAAAAGGGAACATCTTCTAGCGCAAAAACAATAGCAGGATCTTGGAGAAGATCAAACAGAAAGTTAACCAGTTGAGGCCGATTGAGACAATTAAGACGAAGCGGCGGATTGTCACCCACAGCCAGAGGATGAGACAAAGGTTGCATAGGGAGGACAGCATCGCGCAGGTGTCTACCAATTGGCTGGTAGTGGGGCAAATCAGAAAGAATCAAGTCTAAATAACGCCAAAAAGGATGAATGATGAAAAATGAATGTGGGCAGTCACCAGGCGTTTCCTAGAGCTGATCCCCACCCTCCGTCGTTTTCGTTGGTCGCGTCCGGGAATTCAACCGAGAGGCACTACGCTTGCGCACGGTCAATGATAAGGGTTGGGATAGGGGGTTGGTCCTGGACGGGTTGCTCCCAATTGGGGGAGCGGTGTTGGTAAAGGACTGTGGCGGGGGTGAGGGCGTAGCGGGTGTTTACTCTTCGGGAAACGAGTTGGTGGTGAGCGTCCCATAGACAAAGGAGTACTAAGAAAAAGGGGAGGAAGAAGAAAAGAAACGAAATAAGGAGGAATGAGATCACAAAGGGGGAAAGCTGGAACATGTCGGTATTTAAAGAGTATAGGAGGGCGTACTACGTTCTTAGTCTTCTTCGGCTGGTTGAGGGAAAGTCTTTAGGTTGGGCTGCCTTATATGCCAGAAGGAGTTCGTGGGAATCAATTAGATTGTGTTCCGGTTCCCAGGTATTTTCTGTGGATGAGTAACCCTTCCATCGGATCAAGTACTGCCTTCGTGCTGTGGTACCTCGATGAGCGAGGATTTGATCTACCTCGTATTGGTCTTCTCTGTCAATGTGTTCGGGCGGGGGGTTGATGTAATTGGGTCCGTGTTCAGATGTTTCCTTATAGGGATATAACAAATTGGCATGGAATACTGGATGTATTCACCAAGTTGGGGGAAGCTTCAGTTTGAAGGTGACCGGGGATAGGACCTGTATGATTTTGAAGGGTCCTTCCCTTCATGGGGAGAGCTTTCGTGAGGCATAGTGCAGTTTGAGATTACGATTGTCCAGCCACACCTTATCGCCCACTTTCCACAGTTTGTAAGACGAGCGGACTCTTTCTGTCATCGCCTGTTGTGCCACTTGATGGGCCTGCTGCGCTTCTTCTCGGGCAGTGTTAAGGATAGCAAGGCGTTGCTCAAGGGCTGGTAAGAATGTTTGTCCGATGGTCGGATATGCCCTGGGTTCGTAACCCATCATTAGTGAAAAAGGGGTTTGCTTGGTCACAGAGTGGACTGCGGAGTTGTGAGCAAATTCTGCCATCGGGAGGAGGTCGGACCAATTATGGGGTTGTCCCTGGCAAAAGATCCGGAGGTACGTTTCCAACTCTTGGTTAACTCATTCGGTTTCACCATCAGTTTGTGGATGGTATGCGGTGGAGAGGGCAAGGTCATATTGCAGGAGATGAGAGAGTTCTCTAGCGAAGGCTGAAGCAAATTGGGGTCCCCTATCAGAGATACACTTGTCATGTAGGCCGAAGCGTGGGAAAACATGCTTAAAGAAGAGGGTGGCCACACCAGCAGCATCAATAGACGAGAGACAGGGGAGGAAAATTACCCCCTTAGTAAGCCCATGGTCGACCACGACCAAAACAGAGTCAAAGCCGGCCAAAAGTGGTAGCGTGGTGATCAGGTCAACCGAGAGTTGCTGAAAGGGGCGAGTCACCTTGGATGGAATAGGGGCTAGCGGTGGGACCATTGGGTGGGTGAGGACTTTGTTAGCTTGGCAGACAGCACAACCTGCGACAAAGCGGTGAAGGAAGGTGGAGAGGCCCGGCCACCAATAATCCCGCTGGACAAGGTGAAGGAGTTGGAAGAAGCCCCCGTGTGCCCCAGCTGGGGATTCATGGATTGTCTGGACCAGAGAGAGATGGGCCAGTTTGGGGACATAAAGGCGATGTCGAAAGTACAGCAAGCTGTCAGCAAACTGCCAATCCTGTCAAGTTGCGCGTGGTAATAACGAGCGACCCTGATCCAGGGTGGCCAAGGCATCTACCACCAACAGATCGGAAGAAGTGGAAGCAGTGATTTTCTCGACAAGTGTGGCATCAATTGCACGAACAAAATGGTCGGCGGATAACAAAGTAACATCCTGGTTGTCCTCACGCACGTCCACGTCCGGCAGGTGGGATAGGGCGTCAGCGGGTCCCATGGCGGTGCCCAGGGTGTGAAGAAATGCCAGGTCAAAGTCCTGGAGGAACAACATCCAGCATGCCTGGCGGCAGGAGAGTTTGTGTGGCTGCTTAAAATAGGCGAGGTTTTTATGATCGGTCAGAATGGTGACACGGTGAGCTGTTCCCGTCAGGTAGTGACGCCATTCCTCGAGGGCGCGTATGACAGCGAGTAGTTCCCTATCATAGATGTCATAGTTTCATTCTTCCGGGGAGAAGGTTTTGGAGAAGTAGGAGCAAGGATGGAGATCCCCGTTCACGTCTTTCTGCATGAGGACAGCGCCAGAGGCCATGAGGGAGGCGTTGGTCATGACCCAAAAGGGGTCAGCTGGGTTTGGAAGACGTAAGACAGGTTTCTGCGTGAAGGCCTTCCAAAGAGCCGTGAACACCGTCTGACAGTCCTAAGACCAAAGCCAAGGGGTGGATTTTTTGGTGAGATCATGAAGAGGTCGACAGAGAGCAGAGAAGTTAGGGATGAACTTTCAATAAAAGTTGCAGAAGCCGATGAAGGATTGAACTGCTTTGACCGACTTAGGGGGTTCCCAGTCACGAATGGTGGAGAGTTTGGCCAGGTCCAATGTGATCTCGCTGGGGCACATGATCATGCCTAGATATTCCACTTTGGAGACGTTGAAGAAGCATTTGGAGAGTTTAAGGAAAAGGTTATGTTCCCTCATGTGTTGGAGGACCTGCCAGGTTCGCTGGTGGTGTTCTTCTTGATTGTCCGAGTGAATGATCAGGTCATCCATGTAGATAATGAGCCACCCTTCTGCCACCATACCGCGAAAAATGTCATCCATAAGTGCCTGAAAAGTGGGAGGGGAGTTGCACATGCCAAAGAACATGATGAGAGGCTCAAAAAGGCCAAAGGGGGTGATGAATGCTGCTTTCCAAGTGTCTTCTGGTTTGATGCAAACATTATTATATCCCCACCGGATATCCATTTTAGTGAAGATTGTCAACCCATGGAGTTTGTCCATCAGTTCGGAGATGAGAGGGAGCGGGTAAGCATTTTTGACGGTATGTTCGTTGAGGTATTGGTAATCTTGGCAAGGTCTAAGTCCTCCATCCTTCTTTTGAATGAAGAAAAATGGAGAGGCTTGAGGGGATTTAGAAGGTTTGATTTTGCCTGATGTCAAGTGTTCTTCTACGAACTCCTTACAGGCTTGCATCTCCCTTGGGTTGAGTGGATAGATTTTTGCTACTTTTAGTACAAAAGAAGGGGTAAGGTCAATAGTGTGGTCGTATGGTCGTTGTGGGGGGAGTTCTCCTGGTTTTGGTTTGCCAAACACGTCAGCATAGGCTTGGTATTCCATCGGAAGAGGTCGTTCTTCCCCATTAGTTTGTTGGGCTAACTCGGTGGAAATAGTGAGTTTCCCTATCTTGTGTAGTAACACTCGGCGATACAACTCCTCATTGCGGAGCTTGGGATCCAGGTGGAGATATCATAATAGGTATTGTTGAGCGAGAGGGTCCCCCACTTTAGTCCAGAGTCGATCAGGGATAGTGACCTTTCCAGTGGTCCAGTCTATTATTGGTTTAACTTCTCGTAACCAGTTGATCCCCAAGATTACTCCTTCATTTCTGCAGTCGATGACCAAAAACCGTCGATCTTCCATTAGATCTCCAAGGGTTATGGTCAATGTTACATAATGGCAGATCATGCCGTTCTGATTCTTGGTACCATCTACGTTATGGGCTTGGATATTAGGCGAGTCATTCGCCATTGGTTGGCCAGTGTGAGATGTTTGTTAACAAAGCATCCTGTGGCACCACTGTCTACTAGGGTGGTGGTTGCGACAGTTTGGGTAGCTTCTGGATCGTTCAGGTGAATAGGGAGTTTGATTGCTCTAGAGTGGATACCTGATACAAATACAGGAGCGACTTTATGAGGAGGAGAAGACGTTGCTACTTCCCTCCTCCTTAAAAACCCTGTCTGTCATTGATTCGTACCATATGGACTTGTTCCGCTGGTTCCAGGGTACATAACTTCAGGATATGAAGTAGTTCATCCCTAGGAAGGTCCGTGTTCTGGATGAATTCCCCCAATGCATCCGTCTGGTTGGTTTCTACTGTGTTAACTTGTTGTTTCTAAGGGAATCAACGAGTTCAGGGGTCTCCTTTATGGTTCGTCGACCTACATCCGACTCTGTGACAAACAAAGCATTTGTTGTTCTTCATATGCTCAGCTCATTCTACAGGGGTGAGCCGGATGGCATCAATGTCCATAGCGTTAGGACCCCTTGATGGTCGTAAGGATCCTCTGTAGGTGAGAGGGAGGAATTTCCTAGGGTCACGGATTCTTCATAAGCAAAGTAAGTTCTCATTGAATCTTTGTGCTGCACTCAGCCATTTATCCCAACTGGTTGGTTGAGGATCCAAGGTAGTCATCATATCGGCTAGTTTGGAATCGACTCCTCTTCGTAGGACGTCGATTAGAATGTCGTCGTGGGCTGCGATCAGGCCACTCTTTCCTACTTTTAATCAAAAAGTAGTGGCATAGGTGTCAAAGTTTCCTCTCTTCAGGTGAG
The DNA here is from genome assembly GCA_038089895.1 of Boletellus ananas. Lineage (NCBI taxonomy): Eukaryota > Fungi > Basidiomycota > Agaricomycetes > Boletales > Boletaceae > Boletellus > Boletellus ananas. Next base: position 5,811 of record JBBPLS010000522.1, on the reverse strand, counting down.
AGGGTAGTCGACTCTCGGTTGGTTCCGGGAAATCTGATTGCTTCATTTCATAGAGGTCGTTGCGAGCCCTCTCCTTCTCTCTGACGGGGACGAAGGTGTTATTAAAGTCATCAATAAATAATGCCCAAGTCGAGATTGGGGCTTTTGGGTACCAGCTTTCCGCGAATACTCCTCCTCTTCCTTTGTTCATCTTATTCAGGGTGGTGAGAATCCTTGAGACATCGTCGTCATAGATGTGACTATTCATGGTGAAGTATGCTTCCATAGATGCGAGCCATCTGGAGGCGTCTGACAGATCTCTGGAGAAATCGGCCGGAAGGCCTGTGCGTCGTTTGGCTTTATGCTCCTTGCTGGGGTCATTTTGGGGAGTTGTAGGAGGCATTGGAATGTCGAGGTCCGGGACAACGTGGATTTGTGGGGGTTCACTAGGTGGTACTGAGGTAAGAGGTTCTGTGAACACATCTGAATATCCATAGTCTTGCTCTTGGGTTAATATGGGTGGAGCAAGTTGTCCCGGAGATGTGTGGATGTGTTCAGGAGTGACGGAAGGTCATCTTCTCCTTTGTCTGAATAGAGGATTGGGCAGAGGTCAACCAGAGACTCGTCTGGGGGCGGGTGAAGGGGAAGGAGGCTGGTGTTCGATGTGCTGGTATTCAACCTCATGAGATGGGTGTTCCTCGTCACTGGATTCTGGTACGCAATAGGCCGTTGTTTGATCGATTCTCGCCCTTCTGCTGAATAGCAAGGGCAGAGGGACGAGTTAGTTCTTTTGTTACGCAAACACACAGAATCTAACTGTTGAGCGCACACTCAACTAGTGGTGTGAGACTATCTGGAATAAAGGTTCTCACTATCCTTGTAAAGGACTCATGGACAGCAAGAAACTACGCGTGAATTGCGCAGAACTAACTGGCAAAAGTACAAGTACATGGCGCGTATAAATACCTAGACAGAGCTGTACACGATTCAGGGCTAACGTGAGATGTCTAGTGTGAATATGGGGGAATGCATAACCATGAGCAAATACGGCACGGAGGAGTAAGCATCTGGTTTGTAACGAAGTATAACAGTTACCCAAAAACAGAAGGTGTAAGTCACACTGCGTCAAGAACGGAAGGTGGGAAAGTTAAGTGGCTCGGCGGCGATCAATCATATCAAAGAGATTAAAGGATGACTCATCCGATTGCGGAGTGGAATAGAAAGCCAGGTATGAGCGGTCATCTAGCCAGGGGCTGTCCGATCCTGGAACATGATAAAACTGAGAAGAGAAATTAAGTGCATAGTCAAAAGGAAGAAAATGGGACTCATCAGGCAGATACTCCATGTTTGTAACAATGCCCCATCCCAACTCCGATCATCGGGATCATTGGAGTAGTCACCTGGGTTGGGTGGGCCCCCATTGTCAGGGTTGTTAGGAGGGTCAGGGTCACCACCTGGAGCAGGGGCAGCCCCTTGTAAGGAACTGATGGAGTCGCAGCATGAAAAAGGTGCAGCCCCAGAGTTGGAACTATATGGAGCATCAACATCAGCACCGGAAGGGGAAGACACACCACCTGAAGACTGGGCAGGTGGGTCAGGAAGAAGGATGGCACAACATGATGGGATAGGGGTCATCTGACCATCCAAAGGTGGTGGACTGAGTGCTGGAAATGAGAGGAAGGCACCCATGTCAGACAGTGGAGGTGGAGTGCTAGCATGGTTGGCCCATGCTTGCGCATGTGTCTGGATGATACTGGTCATGATAAATGTCGAAACGAATGCACAAGTGTGAGTTCAAATATACTGTCAAGTTCAGGTCTACTCTGCTCTGTTCTGATCAGTCGGAGTTGCATGGGAGAGTGAGGGAACAAGAGCGGGTTAGAGGCGAAGGGATGAGAGGGGGCAAGGATGTTGGCTTCAGCGATGCTGAGGGCACGCTGTGCCCTTATGTGTTTGAGTCCTCTTATTTAGAATGGGAAGGGATGGAGGACAGAGGGATGAGGTGGCAAGACGCCAGATTGTCAGAGGGACAAGGAAAATGGAAGTCAGAGTCAGAATCTGACAGAGGGAACTGAGAAGCAAGAGGGAATAGAGTCTAAGTTGATATTCGAACTGAGGGATAAGCCCTCAGTGGATCATACATTAAATATGGATTACAGGGGCTGTGTATGACAAAGGGAGAGACAAATGGAGAAGGGGAGGTATTATAGTTACATGGACTGTGTTACACAATGACAGGAGATGGACAGATACTCCATCTGCAAGGCCAGAATACATGGACAGGAACTCTAACAAGAATGGGTGACACTGATCAGGAATGAAGCATGGATCAGAGTTGGACCCAGAGTAGGGAATGAGAGAGGAGAAATGTATGAACAAGGGAGAATAGAATCAGAGGGATCTAAATAGAGTCAGAGCGGGTCACACAGGTTGGAACTAGTTGGACTTGTCACAGTCGTGACAAAGATGCCCAGTATGAATATGGGGGAGACACATAACTGTGGATGAATGCAGCACAGAGGAGTAAGTGTCCATTGACAGGGAAAGTGTAATCATGGACAAAAGAGGAAGATGTAAGTCATATTGTGCAAGAATGGGAACATGGGAATTAAAAGTGGTACAACTATGATCAGTGGTAACATAGGAACCAAAGGTGACTCATCCAGCTACAGATTAAAAGGGAAGGCCAGGTATGAGTGATCATCTAGCCAAGGGCTGTCTGATCCAGGAACTTGGTAAAACAGAGAAGAAAAGTTAAGTGCATAATCAAAAGGAAGATAGGAAGGTGAATCTGCCCATTGTCTTTTGTTACATGTATGCATAGAATCTAACTGTCGAGCGCACACTCAACTAGTGGTGTGAGACTATCAGAGTAAGGGTTCTCACTATCCTTAGGAGGACTCATGGACAGTTAAGACACTATGCGTGGATTGCACAGAACTAACTAGTGAAAGTACAAGTACATGGCACATATAAATACCTAGACAGAGCTGTACACTTATTCAGGGCTAACGTGAGATGTCTAGTGTGAATATGGGGAGACGCGTAACCATGGACAAATGTGGCATGGAGGAGTAAGTGTCCAATCGAGAAGGAAATGTAACTGTAGCCCAAAAATGGAAGGTGTAAGTCATGTCGTGCTACAAACAGAATGTGGGAAAGTTAAGTGGTGTGACTACGATCAGTAACAGCAGAAAGATCAAGGAGTGACTCATCTGGCCGTGGAGAAGAATAGAAGGCCGGATATGAGCGATCATCAAGCCAAGGGTTGTCTGATCCTGGAACACGGTAAAACTGTGAAGAGAAGTTAAGTGCATAATCAAAGGGAAGAAATAGAGACTCGTCTGGCCATGAATCCAAGTTTGTAACATTACCCCCTGTGTAGATCGGAGGCACCAACTCAGATAGCATCCTCCCCACTGGAGTGGAACCCCTCACTGGTGGTGTGATCAGCAGTGGGGTCAGGTGTTGGCGATGTAGAGCAGAATGGGTCTGAGTGTCCTGCGAGTCCACACCGAGGACAAAGGTGTTGTGGACAAGCGTATTGGGGATGCCCAGGAGCGGAAAGGTGGCAGTAAGGGCAGCAGTAATGTTGACAGTTGGATTGATAGTGAGTAGTGGCCCCACAGGTGAAGTAAAGCGACTGCCCCCTTCGAGATGCCCTAGACTTAGAGGGGGAGGATTGACTAGAGGAGCTCTCCCACTCATCCTCATCATATAGTCCACTAGGGAGTGTGCTTGACCTGGTAGTGCTTCATTCATGGCTAGGAGAGCCATGGTGAACCAACCTTGGAGAGAGGCGAGCTCATCAGGTGTAAACTCTGACACGGGTGGGTCACGGAGGTGGGACAGGAAGTGGAGGGTTGACTGAGTTGGGGGTACTGGGGTCCAGTCTGGGAGTGTCTGGACAAACTGGGACAAAGTTATGCATCAGGGTAGGTACCCGTGGGGTGGTTGGTTGTGTCGTATATCCTGGGGAAAGTTCTCCATTCCCAGTGGTTCTACCTATGTGAACCCATCAGTCGGAGGAGGTTGGCGAGTCTGGAAAGAGGTAAAAGCGTCATTCATCCTCTGTGAGGAGGGAGAGCCGGAGTCGTAGATGTGGGAGTACCAACTCCCTGGGGAGGTCACAAATCGCCTGTGGGAGTCCTGCAAGTAATGCGAGGTCCCTGATGGTTTCCCATGCTGAGGCAATTGACGAGCAAGCGACTTCGGCATTGACTTCCACTCAAGTGTCATCTTCGTAGGAGAGACAAGGGAGGAGAGCGACAAGGGATCTTTGAGTGATGAAATAGAATCCGGAAAGGCAGATGACAATTGGTAAATAAAACAATTCCTGAAAGAATGGGACATCTTCTAATGCAAAAATGATGGCAGGATCTTGAAGAAGGTCAAACAGAAAATTAACCAGCTGAGGGTGAGCAAGATGATTAAGGCAAAGCGGTGGATTATCCCCCACAGCCAGAGGACAGGACAAGAGTTGCATAGGGAGTACAGAGTTATGTAGGTGCCTGCCGATCGGCTGGTAACACAGCAGATCTGAAAGAATGAAGTCTAAATAAAGCCAAAAGGGGTGGTCGGAACTGGGAAGAGATGAATGTGGGTGGTCACCAGGCGTTTCTCAGGGCAGATCCCCACCCTCCGTTGTTCTCGTTGGTGGTGTCCGGGAATTCAACTGAGAAGCACCACGCTTGCATGCGGTCAATGATAAGGGTTGGGATTGGTGGTTGATCTTGGATGGGTTACTCCCAGTTAGGGGAGCAATGTTGATATAAGACAGCGGCGGGGGTGAGGGCATAGCGGGTGTTTACCCTTCGGGAGATGAGGCACCAATGGGTGTCCCACAAACAGAGGAGAACCAAGAAAAAGGGAATAAGGAAGAAAAGGAAAGAAATGAGAAGAAAAGAGATGACAAAGGGAGAAATTGGAATCATATCAGTATTTAAGGAGGTAGGAAAAATGTGCTACGTTCTCTTTCTTCATCGGCTGACTGGGGGAAAGTCCTTAGGTTGGGCGGCCTTATATGCCAGAAGGAGTTCATGGGAATCAGTCAAATTGCGTTCCAGTTCCCAGGTGTTCTCAGCAGATGAGTAACCCTTCCATCGGATCAAGTACTGCCTTCGTGCTACAGTACCTTGATGAGCAAGAATTTGATCTACCTCATACTGGTCTTCTCTGTTGATGTGTTCGGGCAGGGGGTTGATGTAATTAGGTCCATGTTCGGCAGTTTCCTTATAGGGGTATAACAAATTGGTGTGGAATACTGGGTGTATTCACCACATTGGGGGGAGTTTCAATTTGAAGGTGATCAGAGACAGGACTTGTATGATTTCAAAGGGGCCTTCTCTTTGTGGAGAAAGTTTCCTAGAGGCATAGTGTAGTTTGAGGTTGTGGTTGTCCAACCATACCCTATCGCCCACTTTCCACAGTTTGTAAGACAATTGGACCCTTTCTGCCATAGCCTGTCGTGCCACCTGATGGGCCTGCTGCACTTCTTCTCGGGCTGTGTTGAGAATAGTAAGCCATTGCTCAAGGGCCAGTAGGAAGGTTTGTCCGATGGCTGGATATGCTCTGGGTTTGTAACCCATCATTAGTGAGAAAGGGGTTTGCTTGGTCACAGAATGAACTGTGGAGTTGTGAGCGAATTCTGCCATGGGAAGGAGATCAGACCATGTGTGGGGTTGCCCTTGGCAAAAGATTCGGAGGTACAGTGACTCACAAAATTGTCCCAATGTTTTGCACTTTTTGATTGTTCATTGAATAACTCTGGGGGACAAACACATATAAACAAAGTGTTGGTGTATCAATGGAAGCATGTACTAAGGGCTAAGC
>JBBPLS010000521.1:0-15366 GCA_038089895.1 Boletellus ananas | reverse complement strand
ATATGGGAGAGAATGTGTATTAATGAATGATGAATCTACAAAACAGTGGGTAGAACCTGAGTCAACTAAAGTGGAGACAGAGGCAATGTCATACAGTGGAATAGAAACAGCAGGCATGAGGGCACTGAGATTGGAAAGAGCAGACGCATTGAGTCAGACCTCTGTGATTGTACACTCGAAGTCAATGCAGTCCCCAGGGTGTATGGAGTTTTGGGGGCTGCTGACTATTTTTTTGACTCTGCAGCAGGAGTGGAGGTGGCTGGAGTGACTGTCACTGCGCATGCCTTTGCCTTGGAGGCCTTGCTAGTCGACTTCAGACAATCCTTTGTAGTATGTCTAGGGAGTCCACAGAACATACAGAGGCCATTCTTGAAGCATTGCTGATGCTCTTCCTCAGTCAGTTTGCCATCCTTGCCCAAGTGTGAGGGCATGTCAGATGAAGTGGGCTTGCTGGGGGTGGGTTTAGAGGATGATGATGAAGTCGCCTTGGGAGTGGAGGAGGTACCAGAGGGTTTGGTGGCAGAGGTGGATGACACCAAGGTGGGCTTAGGGGTGCTACCAGAGTTGGAGGGCATGGGTTTGTTTTGGTGGGTGATCTCCAATTTCTGTTCCCAGTACCTTGTATTGATGGTTTGTGTGAGGGTCTGGAGTTGGTTGAGCGTGGCAGGTTTACTGATGCAGGAGATCCCGTCCTTGATGTGGTCTGGAAGACCACTGTAAAAGATGTGATAGAGGGTGCCTGGCCCATAATCGTCTACCTGTCTGGCCAACCAATTGAACTCAATGACGTATTTGTTGATCTGTTGACCATCCTTCATCATCAAGTGGCCAAGCTGATGCTCTGCATCTCTGACTGGATCATGCAGACCGAAGTTTGCTTTTAGTTCTTTGACAAATGTTTCATAGTTGTCCATCCACAAAGGATGGCAATGGTAGTTAGCTGAGTTAAGGAGGTCTGGTTTGAACCATGCCAAGGCCACACCCTTGAGGTAGGACTGCGTGAAGATGACTTTAGCACGGTCCAAGTGGAATGCTTTCGGGTGGTCCTGGAAGTTGAGCTTGCACTGCACCAAAAGGCATGGAGTTTGCAAGGGTCCATTCTGTCAAACATGTCAGGCTCGCAGACCTTAGTTCGGGAGAAGGTGTCACACTCAGAGTTTGTTTTCACAAGTGTGTGGATCACCTGAGTTAGGGCAAGCATATTGTTGGGGGGTGGAGATGGAGATTGGATGGATGGAATAGGGATGTTGCAGGGAGATGGCTGACAAATTATGCCATCCTAGCTTCTATTGCCTGGATCGTTGGGGTCATCACTAGGGTCACTACCCAGAGCAGGCGCAGCCTCTATGGTAGGATCATCTGGAGCAATTTCTTCATCCCTGTGAGATGTGCTGCTAGATGGCTGTGTGCAGCCAGGACAGGAGGGAGTGGGGGTCGTTCTTCCACTCAAAGGCAGAGGAGAAACATGTTGTGCTGGAAAGGAGAGGAAACTCCCCAATCTGGGTGGTGGTGGAGGAGTGTCAGGTTGAGGGTTAGTGCAGGCTTGCACACATGTCTGGATAATGCGGGTAGACATGTCATGGGTACAGACAAATGCACAGGTGTGAGCTCAAATATACTGTCAAGTCTGGTCTTCTTCTGCTCTACTCCAGTCAGTTGGAGGCACAGGAGACAAGGAGACAGGATGGCAGGTACAGAGTTGGGTCAGAATAGGGAGGACTCTGGCTTCAGCAATGTGGCTAGCACACTGCACCTCTGTATGTTTGTGTCCTCGTATTTCAGAGGACAGGATAGAGGATATTAGAGACAGAATCCAATGGAGTTCAGAGGAGAAGTGACTTAGGTGATATTTGAACTGAGGTATTACAACAGAGAGACAAGGCTTTATATATGGAGGATGGAAGCAAATTACTAATGGAGAAATGTAGGTTGGTAAGTGATCAGTAAGCATAAACCCTTGGAGTTATACTTCAGAGATACGAAAGCCTGAGCTGTGCTTTGTGTAGCAAGCACAGTAATGGGAGAGTTCTACATGCAATATCAAGGTAAATGGGGAAAACAGGAATGGAGACATGGAAGGAGAAAACAAAGAAAGAGGAATGGGAAGACAAGTCCAGGAGCAGAGTTCTATGGAGTTGGTCCAGAGCACCAGAGTTGAACTTAGGGATATGACACCTTGAGACTGTTATGCTGCTTGCTAATGGTGATGCCTGCTAACAAGAATACATGCTTAGATGAAACAAAGCTTGACATGATTGATAGGAAGTCATGTGCAAGTGATCCCCAGACTGGATACTGTTATGCAGGGTGTACCTTGAGTGACTAAGACTAAAGACCTATAGGCAGGATGCTCACAAAGAGGTACAACTCAGCCTGAGGGACAAAGGACTATACATCTGGATAGACAGACCAAGGGTTATACATTCAAGAGAATGGACTAGAGGACAGAGGGCCCAAGGAGGGTGATGAAGGACTAAGGGCCAGAGGAGGCAGGGACTTAGGAGGACTCAAGAGTACACGTAGATTGCACAGATCAAGAATGGAGTACAAGGTGATGAATGTAGGTTTATATACAGAAAGATAACATGCACAGACCAAGCAGTGCAAAAGGATGTGTAAGCATAAAACAATATGCAATGCAATGGAAATTGGAGAAAGAGTAAGCAATGGTGACAATCATTGCTGCAGAAAGACTAAGCGAAGAAGAAGAAGATAAGAGATGAACTAAAGTGGTATAACGCTCACATGGGAACCACTCATGATGATAACAAAGTGAATGTATTTGTAGAAGAATATACCAAAGATTGGAGAATGACAAGGATGAAGCATGGAGAGAAAGATGATACCACAAAAGAGAAAGGAAATTGTAACATTACCCCCTTCATATACTCGAGCTCCTGGCTCAAAGATCTCAATGTCCATCACTCCACAAAGATAGTCCAATGTGGAGCACAGTAGCTTGTTCCACAGTGTAATGTTCAAGTGGACAATCATTGATGAGGTGACCAATCTCGTGGCAGCAAGCACATGTTCTTCCAGGACAGAAGCAGGGTCCATGGCCCCAGCGCAAGCAGTATGAGCAGCAGGTAGTAAGGCAACAGTGAGCAGGATGACCAGGGGCAAGGATATGACAGGAAGGGCAGCGGTATTCTGGGCAATCGTCTTGATAGTGACCCAGCAAGTTACAGTGGTAGCAATGAGTGGAGGGAGTAGCTGGGGAGCGTACCAAAGGGGACTCAATGATTTAGGTCATGGAAGAGAGGACTCATTGTCTGCTGGGGAGGAGGATAACCTGGAGGTTGGCTCAGTTGCAGGCAAGGATAGATTGGTCTAGACAGTAGTCATCAGATGGTTGTGGTGGAGATGGAGGAGAGGGTGGAGTGGTATCAGAGAGGCGAGCAAGAAGAGGGGGAGGAGAAGATGAAGGAGGAATGGTTAAAGGAGGAGGGGATCATGGCATAGCAGCAAGAAGGGAGTGATATTGATCACGAGTGTCCATGGGCATAGAGAGAAATATGTTTCGAAAAATGGGGTAGACTAAACCAGGACTGAGTCACTCAATGAAAATGTAGAAGCCATGAAGGTGAAGAAGAGTGAGGACTTGCTTGGGAATACGATTAATCAAGAGATGAAGAGGAAGGCCAAAGTTTGCAGGAAGATCCGAGGGAGTGGACTGAAAGTGGAATCTCTGGGAGGAAGAAGCATTGAAGAAAAGGTGCACTAATTCCTGAGATATCTCATCCTGTTGGAACAGAGGATCACTTTCGATGGCATGGACGAGGGTGGGAGTGGTGAGGATGCCTGCATAAAGTATGGAAATAGAAGAAGCTGGAAGAAAGATAGGCTGAACAGGAGGTGAGCATAAAGGCAAGGAAATAGAGATGATGGAGTGCGAGGGAGAGGAAGTAGGCGATTGGGAAGAAGACATTGTATGCATATTTGAAAAGGGAAAGAGAGGCTAAGAGGAGAATAGTCAAGTGGAGGAAGGTGAGGGACATCATTCTATCGTAGGTTGTGGGTCTTTTTATAATTAGAGAGGATGATGCTATTACAGCTAGAACAACTGAGCTGGAGTCCACTGTCAGAAACTATATTGAAGCAGATGCTAAGTACACATACCTGGAGTCCACTGTCAGAAACTGAAGAAGACGACAGTGGAACTCCGACAATAAGACGAGAGCGAAGGAAACAACCACAAACAATCAGCCACAATGTGGCTGAGAAGCTAAATATGGTAAACTACTCAAAATGCACTAAGTGCGCAATCATAGCTCCAACAGATGCAAGCGTGACAGAGATTACTTTCTGGCTCCCACATGTTCTCAGATGCTGAGTAACCTTTCCATGTGGTCAGGTACTGATAGCAGTCAGGGGAGCCCTTGTGTGCAAGAATGCTGTCAACTTCATATTCTTCTTCACCATCTATGATGTCAGGTGGTGGAGTGGGAAATGAGGGTCCATGTGCTTCTGTGGAGTGGTGCAGCAATAGAAGAGTGGCATGGAACATGTCATGAATTTTCCATGAGGGTGGAAGATGGAGGCAGTAAGTGAGTGGGGATAGGACCTGTGAAATCTGGAATGGGCCAAGGTGTTTCAGAGCTAATTTCTTAGAAGGGTATGGGATGTGGAGATTGGTCACTTCTAGCCAGATCTTATCTCTGACCTTCCAGGGGGAAAACTTCTGGGTGACATGTTGGGTCATTAGTCATCAGACCAATTCATGGGCCACTAGGGCTTCCTTTCTAGATTTTTCCAGATAGGAAAGTTGGTTAGTGAGGGCAGGAATGAAGGTGGTTCCTAGAGGGGGGTAGGTGCAGGGTTTGTATCCCATCATGAGGGAAAAGGGGGAAACCTTGGTGGATCAGTGCAGGGCAGAGTTATGTTGGAATTCTGCTGTGGTGATGAATGTAGTGTTACGAAAATGCGACCAGAGCTGGGATCGAACCAGCGACCTCCTAGTTGTATACCAGGTGCTCTAACCACTGAGCTATATGGCCGAGGTACCAGTGTTAATGCCAGGGGGGTTAGTCCAGCACTATGGAGACGAAAACTCCATTGGGATGCTTTGCCCTTAGGTCTTATGTTATGCCCTTAGGTCTTACTGCAACACAAGATTGCACATGCCCAACATGTAGACCAGGTGTGTGGTTGGTTGGTGCAGAATATTCAGAGATATGTTTCAATCTCCTGATTCACTTGTTCAGTTTGACTGTCTGTCTGTGGGTGATAGGTGATGGAAAGGTGAACATCATAATGGAGGAGGTGTGCTGTTACGTGTACACATGGAATCTAACTGTCGAGCATACACTCAACTAGTGGTGTGAGACTATTGGAAGTTGAGATTCTTACTATCCTTGCAAGGACTCATGGACAGGAAGAAACTACATGTAGATTGCACAGAACTAACTGGGGAATATACTAGTACAGGGCATATATAAATACCTAGACAGAGCTATACACAATTTAGGGCTAACGTAAGATGTCTAGTATGAATATGGGGGAGACACATAACTGTGAATGAATGTGGCACAGAGGAGTAAGTGTCCAGAGATAGGGGGGGTGTAACCATAGCCAAAATAGGAAGGTGTAAGTCATGTCGCACTAAAGGAGGAATGTGGGAAAGTTAAGTGGCACAACTGCAATCAGCAGTAACATGGAAACCAAAGGACAACTCATCTGGCTGTGGAGATGAATAGAAAGCCAGGTATGAGTGATCATCTAGCCAGGGGCTATCTGATCTGGGAATACAATAAAACTGCAAAGAGAAATTAAGTGCATAGTCAAAAGGGAGGAATAAAGAGGAATCCACTTGCTGCTCTATGTTTGTAACATGTGCAAGTTCTCAGGCGAATGCTGAGGTGAATTGTGGACCTTGATCTGAGATGATGGAATCATGGAGACCAAATTGTTTGAAAACATTGTTGAAAAAGATTTGGGCTACTCCTGCAGTATCAATAGTTTTGAGGCAGAGTATTAGAATTACCCCCTTTATAAGGCTGTGGTCAACCACGACCAGCAAGGAATCAAACCCAGATGACAAGGGGAGGTTGGTGATAAGGTCCATGGAAAGTTGGCAGAAGGGGAGAGTGGTGGAGGATGGGATTAGGGTGAGCAGAGGTGTGGTAGGATGAGTGTTAGCCTTGGACTGTTGACAGAGGGTACAACCCACAATGAAATTTTTGACAAAGGTGGTGAGACCCAGCCACCAGAAGTTGTATTCTAGGAGAGCTTTGGTGTGGAAGAAGCCCATATGACTAGTGGTAGGAGAGGCGTGAAGGGCATGCAAGAGGGTGGAGTGAGAGGTGGGGGGTACATACATTCAATGGCAGTAATAAAGGTGGCCATTATCAAAGGTCTAGTCAGAGAGGGAAGAATGAGGGAAGAGAAGGGATCCTTCTTGAAGGCTGTGTAGAGCATGAAGAATGAGGGGATAGGAAGAGGAGGATGAGCGAATGGAGTGAGCTAAGGACAGATCAAGAGCTTGGATAACCTGGGGATCTGGGAGAATGGGAGTGGAGGCATTGTCAAGGATAGTGTCAACTGGGTCCAGATGAGGTCAAAGTCTTGGAGAAAGAGGGACCAGTGGGCTTGTCAATGAGAGAGTTTGTGGGGGTCTTTGAGGTACAAGAGGTTTTTATGGTCAGTGAGGATGGTGACAGAGTGGGAAGTGCTAAGGAGATATTGTCATCATTCCTGGAGGGCAAGGATGACCATGAGGAGTTCCCAGTCATAGATGTCATAGTTCTGTTCAGCAGGGGAGAAGGTCTTGGAGAAGTAGGTACAGGGGTGAAAGTTGCCATTGGAGTCAGTCTGAAGGAGGACTACACCTGCAACAAGGAGCAAGGCATCAGTCATGAGGGAGAACAGTTTGGAGACATCAGGGAAGGCAAGGACAGGGGAGGAGGAGAACCATTGTTTTAAGGTGTCAAAAGCCTTCTGTTGGAGGGGGGTCCATTGCCACAGTTCATCTTTGCATGTGAGGAGAGTGAGGGGGGCGATGAGGTCAGAGAATCCTGGAATGAATTTACAGTAAAAGTTGGCAAATCTGAGGAATGAGTGAATGCCTTTGACAGAGGTAGGGGGTTCCCAAGTGTTGATTGCTTTGAGTTTGGTAGGATCCATCTCAATGTGTCCTTGACCGATGATAAGACCAAGGTATTCCATTTGAGGAACATTGAAGAAACATTTTGAGATCTTGAGTGATAAATCATGTTCACAAAGGCAGAGTAAAACACATTTGGTGCGAGAGTGGTGGAGTTCCAGATCATCCTTAGTGTGAATGCCAATATTGTCCATGTAGATCTTTAGCCATCGTCCAGAGATCATATCAGCAAAGATGTAATTCATAAAGGCTTGGAAAGTCAGGGATGCATTGTTGAAACCAAAGAACATGACTGTAGGTTTGAAGAGGCCAAGAGGGGTAATGAAGGCAGCTTTCCATTGGTCTTCTGCTCACAGGCGGATGTTGTTATATCCCCAACAAATGTCAAATTTAGTGAAAAGTGTGGAGTCCTTCATGTCATAGATGAGTTCCAAAATGAGAGGGAGGGGGTAAGCATTGTCGATAGTGTGTGAGTTGAGATACCTGTAGTCCTGGTAGGGTCGAAGGGTACCATCCTTCTTGGGTATGAAGAAGAATGGGGATCTTGAGGGGATTTCGATGGGACAATGTGACCAGTTTTAAGGTTCTCTTCAATAAAGGTCCAACAAGCTTTGTGTTCTGTGGAGTTCAGAGGATAGATTTTGGTGATCTTTGGGACAAAGGATGGTTTCAATTCGATGGCATGGTCAAAGGGACAATGAGGAGGTAGGGTACTGAACATCTTTTCAGAAAAGACATCAGCAAACTCTTTGTATCAAGAGGGGACTTCTTGTTCCTAGAGTTTCTCCTTTTGAGCTAGTTCTGTGGAAAGAGTGATCTTGCCAAGGTGTTCCAGGTATTGGTCAGTGTTGTCCTTCTTCCAGGGTGGACTCTCACAAAGAGGTACCACAGCATCCTGGAGAGTAAGGGTGTAATGAGAGTGGGGATAAAACAGTGTATAGCGGATTGGCCAGTAATAGCACCAATACCACTCTCACTTGGGGCACAGCAACGAAGGGATTGATGTACAGTGTGAGACTCACTGTACTAGCAGAGTGTAGTCTTGGTAGCAGAGTATCAGTACCTCAATAGGGGTACTGAAGCGCAGATAAGATAGAGTTTAATGTGGGGAATTATCCTCAGGTGAGGTAAGAGTGAAATGAAGTCAGAGAACTCCTTGTGGAATTTGTTACAGCATTGTATGTTACATGCCCTTTATATATGTTACATAAAGCGGAGTTATAACTCTAAACATGAGTCATGTGACTTGCTCTGAGTCACATTGAGTCATAGTAAATCATAGTGACTCATAGTGACTCATACTGAGTCATTATGACTCATGATTGTTGAAGAGTGTACCTGATTATGTAATGTACAGCCTCATGACTCATGTTGAGTCATGGTGAGTCATATTAAGTCATGCTATGTCGATCTCTAATGGATCTTAGATCTCATTAGGTTTGGATGCTTAATAGTAATCCTAATAGTGTCATTAGGATAATCCTACCTAGGTTTGATTAGGTTTGGATTGTTAATCCAGGTTACTACCAAGTGTTATTAGGACTTGGTATTACCTTTACTACCATAGTTTCCTATGGTAAACCAGAATTAAACTGGAAGGTCTGGATTAACTTTTACCTTGATTAAGGATGTAGTATACCTTAATCTTCGACAGGGTGTTAGCCAACCAATCAATGAGAGGGTTCCATTTCTTGAGCCAGGTCATGCCCAATATAACATGGGGGGATCTGAGGGAAGTTACAAGGAATGTTATGGTGTCAGGGATTCCAGGAAAGGTGATGTTAGCAGTGATTGTATACTTAATGGTTCCTTGGTGATTGGGCATTCCATCTACATTGTAAGCGGTGAGGGGCTGAGGGAGTCGTCTGATGGCAGAGCAAAGGTGAGGGATTAGAGAGGTATTGATGAAGTTGCTAGTGGCACCGCAATCAATGAGGGTGGTGGTATTGACACTTTGAGATTTTGCTTGTAGGTGGATAGGGAGATGCATGGTTCATTCATTGGAGAGTCCTACAAGTACAGCAAAGATATCTAGGGAAAGAAACATTGCTACTTCTTCCCTTACTGAAAACCTGAAGAGGGGTCTTCCTTGGGGGTGTCATCAAAACAAAGCTTGAGGGTTTGTAAGATCTCACCCTCATCCTTTCTAGAGGAGTGAAGGTTGTTGACATAGGCTTTGAGAGCAGTGGGGGTTTTGACTGGGGGAGGGGTGCTTGGTAGGACTGTAGTGGTGGCAGTTTGGACCTGTTAGGGGGTTCTAAAGCAACTGGGGGAGGCTGAGGTGCTGGGGGTGATGTTGATGAAGGTACAGCATTGTTGTGCATTGTGGCCCTTCTTTAGGCAGTGGAGACAAAGGCCCTCTCTGAAACAGCGAGCTTGTTCAGCAGGGGTGAGTTTGGAGATGCAGATGGCATCCACATCCATTGCATTGGGATCTGGGTTAGAAGAGCGAGGGGTGAATGACGAGGGGTGTTTATAATCCTTGCAAAGTGTGGCAATGTGGGCCTTCTGGGTGTGGAAAGTCTTAGCCTTTTTGATCCATTCTGCAGCAGTGGTGGGGACAATAGTCATGGAGAGGATCATTATGGTGAGTTGTTGGTCCAGTCCAAGGGAGAATTGGTCTATGAGGATGTCATTGTCAGTGATACCTGCTTTTGCAGCAAGGTTTTGGAACTCAGTGATATATCTTTGAAATCCATCATCCAGTTGTCTGTTAGGACGTTTGAAGGATTTCTGGACGAGCTTGGCAAGGTCTAGGTGTGCTGTGGCTTTAGTATTGAAGGGGTAGAAGGTGGATTTGAAGTTGGTGACAAACTTGTCAAAGGTTTTCTCAGTGGGAGCAACTTTGGCATTGCTCATGCAGTCTAACCACATCTCGGAGAAAGAGACTCCTTGTCCCTTGCTCATTTTATTCAGCATGGTCAAGATCTTGACTTCGTCGGTGGAGTAGAGCGTAGGGTTGATTGTAAAGTAGCCTTTCATGGCTTTGATCTATTGTGTCGCATCAGTGGGTTCTCCAGAGAAATCTGTGGGGAGAGTAGCTTTAAGCTCAGCCATGATGACTGGGGGTTGTGGGGCAGGTGGTGCTGGGGCAGGTGTATGCTGTGGTGGTGGTGCTAGGGCTAGTGTGGGCTGTGGGACTGGTTGTGGTCATGGTTGAGATCATGGGAGTGCAAAGACTGGGGATGTTATGAGACTAGGGTTGCTGGAGTACTGGGAGGTGAAGAGCCTGTGACGATGTCTGGGGGTAGGGGGCTGGGATGATTCTGGGGTACGAGAGGTTGATGGTGGTGTCGACGCAGTCTCCTCCTCTGAGGACTCTGGGGCTATGATCCAAGGTATGGTGGCTGGGGTTGTCCTACTCCTAGATAGGAGGGATGCAGGAGATTCTCAATCTTTTGTTATGCAGGGTGTACCTCGAGTGACTAAGACTAAAGACCTATAGGCAGGATGCTCACAAACAGGTACAACTCAGTCTGAGGGACAAAGGACTATACATTTGGATAGACAGACCAAGGGTTATACATTCAAGAGAATGGACTAGAGGACAGAGGGCCCAAGAAGGGTGACAAAGGACTAAGGGCCAGAGGAGGCAGGGACTTAGAAGGACTCAAGAGTACATGTAGATTGCGTAGATCAAGAATGGAGTACAAGGTGATGAATGTAGGTTTATATACAGAAAGATAACGTGCATGGACCAAGCAGTGCGAAAGGATGCATAAGCATAGAACAATATGGAATGTGATGGAAATCAGAGAAAGAGTAAGCAATGATGACAATCATTGCTGCAGAAAGACTAAGCGAAGAAGAAGAAGAAGATAAGAGATGAACTAAAGTGGTATAATGCTCACATGGGAACTGCTCATGATGATAACAAAGTGAACATATTTGTAGAAGAATATACTGAAGATTGGAGAATGACAAGGACGGAGCAAGGAGAGAAAGATGATATGTATGCTTGATGAAAGAAGACTGTGAGAGAGTACCTGGTATGAATCAAGGGGAAACACAGCCACAGTAAACAGATGTGGCTGTGGAAGTGACACATCTATGAAACAGGGGAAGTGTAAACCCCAATATGGCAGGTGTGAAGTCACACCTTGCCAGATTGGATACATGGGAAGAAACTAATGTACAACTTACTGATCAAAGGAGTTGCCATCCTGCTGTGGATAAAAGGGGAAAGCAGGGTATAGTTGGTCATCCAGCCACAGGCTGTCTGAACCTAAAAGCCACAATGCTGTCTGCCAAGAATGAATTGAGAAGGGAGTACCAATAGGGGTCAAAAAGAAATAGTAGCAGCCCACTGCTAGATTATTTGTAACAATACCCCTGGCATTGGTCTAAGACACCTGTTCAGACACTGTCACCCCTGGTGTTGTGTTCCTCTCCTCTCTTGTCTCCAGAAGAGTTGAGAAGGGTGGAATCCTCTGAACAGATTGAGTTGCCATGTCCTTGAAGACCACAGGCTGTGCAAATGTGTTCTGAGCAAGTGTATTGGGGATGCCCTGGAGCAGAGATGAAGTAGTAAGGGCATTTGTAAAGCTGACATGTGAGTCAATAGTGATTATGGGACCTGCAAGTGTGGCATTTCTGACCATGCTCTCAAGATGATGGAGTATCAGCAAGGGAGGGAGAGAAGGTGATTGATTGATCCTGCTTAGTGCCAACATGTCATATTCCTAAGTTCAACTCCAGTACTCCAGACTAACTCCATAGAACTCTGCTCCCAGACTTGTCTTCCCATTCCTCTTTCTTTGTTTTCTCCTTCCATGTCTCCATTCCTGTTTTCCCCATTTACCTTGACATCATATGTAGAACTCTCCTGTCGCTGTGCTTGCTATGCAAAGCACAGCTCGGGCTTTCATGTCTCTGAAGTATAACTCTGAGGGTTTATGCTTACTGATCACTTACCAACCTACATTTCTCCATTAGTAATTTGCTTCTGTCCTCTGTATATAAAGCCTCGTCTCTCCAATATAATACCTCAGTTTGAATATCACCTAAGTCACTTCTCCTCTGAACTTCATTGGATTCCATCTCTGATATCCTCTATCCCACCCTCTGAAATACGAGGACACGAATGTACAGAGGTGCAGCATGCTAGCCACATCACTGAAGCCAAAGTCCTCCCTGCTCCGACCCAACTCTATACCTGCTGTCCCATCCCCTTGTCTCCTGTGCCTCCAACTGACCAGAGTAGAGCGGAGAAAGACTGGATTTGACAGCATATTTGAACTCACACCTGTGCATTCATCTGTACCCACAACATGACTACCTGTATTATTCAGACACATGCACAAGCTCATGCTAATCCTCAACCCAACACTCCTCTGCCACCACCTGGATTGGGAAGTTTTCTCTCCTTTCTGGTGTGACACAGTTCTCCTCTGCCTTTGAGTGGAAGGACAACTCCCACTCCCTCCCATCCTGGTCACGCTCTGCCACCCAGTAGTGTATCACACATGGATGAAGATCACATTGCTCCAGACAATCCTGCCACAGAGGCCGCACCTGCTCCAGGCAGTGACCCCAGCAATGACCCCAACAATCCGGGCAACAGAAGCTGGGATGGGATAATTTGTTAGCCATCTTCCCACAACATCCCTATTCCATCCACCCAATCTCCATCTCCACCCCCTGACAACATGCTCACCCTAATGAGAGTGGGGATAAAACAGTGTATAGCAGATTGGCTAGTAATAGCACCAATACCACTTTCACTTGGGGTGCAGCAACGAAGGGATTGGTGCACAGTGTGAGACTTACTGTACTAGCAGAGTGTAGTCTTGGTAGTGGAGTATCAGTACCTCAATAGGGGTACTGAAGCGCAGATAAGATAGAGTTTAATGTGGGGAATTATCCTCAGGTGAGGTAAGGGTGGAATGAAGTCAGGGAAATTCTCTATGGAATTCATTACAGCATTGTACATTACATGCCCTTTATATATGTTACATAAAGTGGAGTTATAACTCTAAACATGAGTCATGTCGAGTCATAATGACTCACATTGACTCACAATTGGTCATGTGATATAGTGTGACTCACTCTGAGTCACATTGAGTCATAGTGAGTTATAGTGAGTCATGGTGACTCATGATGACTCATACTGAGTCATGGTGACTCATGATGACTCATACTGAGTCATGGTGACTCATGATGACTCATACTGAGTCATCATGACTTGTGATTGTTGAAGAGCATACCTGTTTATGTAATGCACAGCCTCATGACTCATATTGAGTCATGGTGAGTCATATTAAGTCATGCCATGTCGATCTCTAATGGATCTTATATCTCATTAGGTTTAGATGCTTAATAGTGATCCTAATAGTGTCATTAGGATAATCCTGCCTTGGTTTGATTAGGTTAGGATTGTTAATCCAGGTTACTACCAAGTGTTACTAGGACTTGGTATTGCCTTTATTACCATAGTTTCCTATGGTAAACTGGAGTTAAACTGGAAGGTCTGGATTAACATTTAGTATGATTAGGAGTGTAATACTCCTTAATCTTCGACACACCCTAACTCAGGTGATCCATGCACTTGTGAAAGCGAACTCCAAGTGCGACACCTCCTCCTCCTGGACCAAGGTCCACAAGCCTGACATGTTTGACAGAACAGACCCTCGCAAACTCTGTGCCTTTTTGGTGTAGTGCAAGCTCAACTTCCAGGACTGCCTGAAAGCATTCTGCTTGGACTGCACTAAAGTCATCTTCGCACAGTCCTACCTCAAGGGTATGGCCTTGGAATGGTTTGAACCAGACCTCCTTAACTCTGCTAACTACTGTCGCCACCCTTTGTGGATGGACAACTATGAAACATTTGTCAAAGAACTAAAAGCAAACTTCAGTCCACATGATCTGGTTGGAGATGTAGAGCATCAGCTTGACCACTTGATGATGAAGGATGGTCAACAGATCAACAAATACGTCATTGAGTTCAATCAGTTGGCCAGATAGGTAGACAATTATGGGCCGGGCACCCTCTGTCACATCTTTTACAGTGGTCTTCTGGACCACATCAAGGACAAGATCTCCCACATCAGTAGACCCACCATGCTCAACCAACTCTGGACCCTCACACAAACCATCGACGGAAGGTACTGGGAATGAAAATCACAGATCACCTACCAAAACAAACCCATACCCTCCAACTCTGGTAGCATCCCTAAGTCTACCTCAATGCCATCTGTTACACATACATGCAGAACGTAACTGTTGAGCACACAATCAACTAGTGGTGCAAGACTAATGAAAGCAGAGATTCTCACTATCCTCACAAGGACTTGTGGATAGGAAAAAACTACATGTAGATTGTATAGAACTAACTGGAGAACATACTAGTACAGGGCGCATATAAATACCTAGACAGAGCTGTACATGATTTAGGGCTAGCATGAGATGTCTAGTATGAATATGGGGGAGATGCATAACTGTGAATGAATGTGGCATGGAGGAGTAAGCATCCAGTGATAGGGAAGGTGTAAGTCATATTGCACTAAAGGAGGAATGTGGGAAAGTTAAGTGGCATGACTGCAATCAGTGGTAACATGGAAACCAAAGGACAACTCATCTGGCTGTGGAGATGAATAGAAAGCCAGGTATGAGTGATCATCTAGCCAGGGGCTATCTGATCTGGGAATGCAATAAAACTATGAAGAGAAGTTAAGTATATAGTCAAAGGGGAGAAATAAAGAGGAATCTGCTTGTTGCTCTATGTTTGTAACACTGTCCACCTCTGCCACCAAACTCTCTAGTACCTCCTCCACTCCCAAGGCAACTTCATCGTTGTCCTCTAAACCTGCCCCCAGCAAGCCCGCTTCATCTGACACACCCTCACACTTGGGCAAGGATGGCAAGCTGACTGAGGAAGAGTGTCAGCAACGCTTCAAGAATGGCCTCTGTATGTTCTGTGGACTCTCTGGACATACTGCAAAGGATTGTCCAAAGTCGACTAGCAAGGCCTCTAAGGCAAAGGCACTTGCAGCAACAGTTGCTCCAGCTGCCTCTGCTCCTGCTGTGAAGTCAAAAAAATAGTCAGCAGCCCCCAAAACTCCATACACCCTGGGGACTGCATTAACTCCGAGTGTACAATCACAGAGGTCTGACTCAATGTGTCTGCTCTTTCCAATCCCAGTGCCCTCATGCCTGCTGTTTCTATTCCACTGTATGACATTGCCTCTGTCTCCACTTTAGTTGACTCAGGTTCTACCCACTGTTTTGTAGATTCATCATTCATTAATACACATTCTCTCCCATAT
>JBBPLS010000520.1:0-15375 GCA_038089895.1 Boletellus ananas | reverse complement strand
TAGTTGTATACCAGGTGCTCTAACCACTGAGCTATATGGCCGAGGTACCAGTGTCAGTGCTCGGGGGGTTAGACCAGCACTATGGAGGGATGCTCCAATGGGATGCTTTGCCATCAGGTCTTACACTTTGCCCTAGGTCTTACTGCAACGCACAGATTGCACATTCCCAACAACATCTACGAAACGTTTGGTAGTATGGTCGTACTCACTACATGAACATCTACCAAATGTTTGTTAGTATGTTCGTAGTGTGTTGATCGTGTGTTCACATGATTTTTGTATGGTGTTTGTAATATGTTCGTAGTATGTTCGTAGTATGTTCGTAGTATGTTGTACTATGTTCCTATGGTGTTCACAGTATGTTCTCAGGGTGTTTGTAGGGTGTTTGTAGAATGTTCACAGTGAGTTCATAGTGTGTTGGCAGTGTGTTCATGGTTTATTCGTATGGCATGGGTAGCATTTTCTTAGCACGTTCCTGGCATGTTCCTAGTATGTTCATATGGGTAGCATATTTGCATGGTATTTGCAGTATGTTGGTGGTGTGCTTGTAGTGTGTTCGTCTGCAATTCATAGTATGTCTGTATTTTTTTTGTGGTATGTTTGTGGTATAGTTTGTTTCTTGTATATACCAACTATCCTGGTAGACTGCGAGGATACTGGCTTACACCGTTGTAAGTATGTACTATTTTAACAGCTAACCTACCAAATTTCATCATATGAATGCCTTGCCAGTGGTCTAGCAACAGTGCAGCGCGCACATTCCATGACCTTCCATATAGGCAGGGTCCCTCCACCGCTGCCACTGCATCCTGCGAGACACACCGTAGTGTGGACCCGAACACATAAATGTTTGTATTGCCCGTTGTGGAGATCACACTCAAAACATTCAAAATATTAACATGAGGAGAGGTAGCTATTGCGTACGATATTCGACGATGGCATCCATTCCGGCTAGGGTGTCCATGAGTCCTCCAGACCCACCTGCACCTGCTATATATCGCATACGTGAAGCCTGGGATTGTTGCGCAAGTGTGGCGGTGTCGCCGGCTTCAGATGATGTGTCGTCAGTGCTACCGGGCGCATCATCATTAGTGAGATTGCGAGCATCACCAGCCGGCACGGATAATGCGCCCTGAGATGTCCCAGCTGATGGGGCCCCGCCATCGGTCGACGATTCAGACGTCCCTTCCTCCGAAGAGGAAGATTCATCACTGGAGTTCATCTCAGCATCCCTTGAGGAAGCCGACGCAAGAACGCCAGACGTGGGAGGCGTCGGTTCCCTGTATTTGGTGCGACTTCGCATAGTCACTGATGGATGGAGTGAGTGATATGAGATCCGAAAAGGGCTGTATGCGCACTTCTATGTATGGATGGCTTGATGATGCGACTTGGTACGTTGCCTCGAGGTTGACGGCGCATGGTACCTGGCGGGAGAGGTGGGTGGGTTATTGCGCATGCATGACAACGCTGGATATGCACCAGAAGCCTGTGAAGCCTCGCCATCCTGTGCTGGTCGGCGGACTCTGGCCATCACGACTCGCCTGCCTTTCCCTTCCCCTGTCCGATTCTTCGCATTTCTGGGTGCATTTCCCTTGACCCTTGGACCAGATGGTACTGGTAGTGCCGAAGGCGTTCGCATAGCTAGATTCTATTTAGCCTCGAGATGTGTGAATGCATATCTTACCCAGCTTATTATTAGCATGCCCTAGGTACTGGGCTGTCTTGTCCGCGATCTCCTTCCACTCGTCATTCTGCACGTTCCTAAGCTGGAAGGTGTGAGCGAACCCCGACCATATCGGGTCTTCCCCGTCTTTCTCTGTGTAGTGCGCGTTCCAGTCTTTCGATGCAATTAAGATTAGCATTTGCTTACCAGTTAGAACATCCAAATGGTGATGAACGTACCGATGAGATCAACGCTTTGACACTCCAGTATGATATTCGGGTGGTTCACCCGCCACTGCCCCACGATGTCGAACTCGTGCCTTCCCACGAAATACTCCACCACCAGATACAAATCGAAAAGGTTGGAGCGGGTCGCAAGACCCGTCTCGCTCGCATGCACGAGCAGGCTTTCCAAGATGCCGTCCATGTATTGGATATATCTGGCAATCTGGCTGCGGAGACCGGGCGCATAGAGGATTCGTGCCGCACGTTTATAGACCTCCATGAAGATCATTTGACGCCAGAGAAAACGCCGCAGGTGCTGGAAATAATAGGAAAGGACGGGGATCGTGTGGGTGGTTGCAGAGGGATTGATTTCCCAGTCGTGCTTTGATACCATGAATTTCGTTCCTTCTTCGATGGAGTCGGGGACAGTGTACCGGACAGTGAGAAGACGGCGAACTTCGCCTGGCTGCGGGGAATCATCTGGAAAGAATCGATCTGTCATGGTAGGATGTGGTGATGTGGCGGTATGGGGTTTGGGTGGAGAATGGCGTCACAGGATATATATTAGTATTCTTTGATGGATTATGTAACTAAACCGACCACATATGGATATATGAACATGCTGCCAACAAGCGATATGGACAATGATTATTAATAACGAATGAAGTAATGAACAATGCCTGACGTGGCACGTGGGACGGACATGCATATCATGCGAGCGACTTGGCATGGGCTGCCTTGCTGTTCCTCACGTGGTATCAGATCGCCGTTGGCGATGGACCTGAGATCCATACAACGTCCGCATTGTTGCAGGGTATTGTGTAACGCCTGCCAGATATAGGCCTGCATGACAGTCGTTCAGTCGTTCGCAAACGCTATGACATACGCAACACTACCCTGCGGCTCCCTATTTCCCTTCCGCCGGATGACGGCCACGGACCTCGTTGCGGTGGTCCCATGCAACATGTCTGTGAAGGACCAAGCAGGGAAGCATGTGCTGCAGTGGCGCGACTGGAGCCAAAATAACTTCAGTTCAGAGATCCCCGACCACTACGCAAATGTACTTCGTCGCTTCCTCTGGCGGGGCAGAGTGCTGTATACGATCCTTCACGGCGCCAAAAACACGCCCGGTGCCTTTCAAATCGAAGTCGAAATGATGGAGCAGATGATGGCAAACCTCCATTACTTCTGCAAGGTATTCCACAAGTGCAGGGTGCAGCTAGAGGCTGCAGCTGGGGCTACACAGCCTCCAGACGTCCTTCCTCGGGTCCTGATCCTGGACATATACCTCATTGAAGACTACTATGTTGGGCGTCACGACCCCGCCGCAGTGATCCTCTGGCAGAAGAAGCATCCCGAAATAAATCTGCGTACCGTTGATGTGTTAGACCTAGGTATGTGGGATGCCACCTTTCGATCTGATTCCTGCAGTGCTGCATCATACTCACGCATTCACGCATTTACGTGACAAAGATTGGGATAGAGGAATGTGGTGTGGCACAGAATGGGAGGGTTCGCAGTCACGATGGCGAAGTGATCAGGTGAATGTGCCTGAGCTAGTGGCGACAGCGAAGAGGATATATGCGGACTGGTACGACCATCCGTATCGAATGCCTGACAAGGACGACAGAGACCAAGGTGAATATGCAGGAGGTACGTCAGCTTAGACTTACGATGTTAAGCGTGATCGGATCTAATCCATATTACAGATGTCCTGGCAGACCTTCCCGAGGATGCGAACGAGGGTGCGAGCGGTGGAGATCAGTAGGATGGCATACGGACAAGCTGCTGGTAATATGCATTATGTATTTCTTGCGAAAATGTGAACATGACCGTGATGGCTCGATGATGGTGTTGTCAGACCTGACTAAATACTACTGGACACACTCCGAGGCATCATTCGAGGGCAATTGAATGTCATGGGCTGAGACTCTGAAAAACAGGGACCGGTCGATTGCCAGATGGTCCCCCCACCAGCGTCTCAGAAGGGATGCGATCCTCTGAGCGCATCTGATCACGCAGCTGATCACATGTATTATTTATTATTTTTTTCACCCGCTAATCCTCCATTTTATCATTGGCTGAAATCATAATTGATTCACTTGTGACGTGAGAATCCGCGCTCCCCAACCGAAGCGAACGAAATTTACCAGACTTTCTCTCAAAGGTTTGCCACCAAAGCAACCTCAAACCTCACAGACGGTCCATTGTTAGTGCTTGAAACCTTGTTTCTCTTTCTCTTTATTCTTCTGAAGCAGAAACAATCTCTGCAGCGCACCAATGTCCAACCGAAAGGGAAAGCAAATGGAGGGGGTCGTGCCATTGCTACCTCCGATGCCAGATCCCTCTGCGGGAAGTGCCAACCCCTCCGATTCGCTCTCTGCTCTCTGGGGCTACATTCTACCTGCGCTGAACCACATCGTCCGTTCCCCAACCGACACTGTCGACAGAGCACCCACCATCGACTTCTCATACCACATGGGGATCCATACCGCCACATACAACTACTTTGGTGCCCAGGCCACTAAGTCTGCAAGCATGCGTTCCTCCCACGGGGCCAGCTGTGGAGTGGACATGGGGAACACCATGCAGGCAAGCGGCAGGGAACTTTACGAGCACCTTGACAAGTACTACGCAGACCTCTCTCAGGAACTGCTGTTGGGCACACCCGAGGACGACACGATGATCATTCAATATATCATCGCATGTTTCAAGCGCTATAGTGTCGGCGCACACTCCATCAACCGTCTCCTCAATTAC
The DNA here is from genome assembly GCA_038089895.1 of Boletellus ananas. Classification (NCBI taxonomy): domain Eukaryota; kingdom Fungi; phylum Basidiomycota; class Agaricomycetes; order Boletales; family Boletaceae; genus Boletellus; species Boletellus ananas. The sequence goes on along the minus strand of JBBPLS010000520.1, from coordinate 10,728 downwards.
GTCAACAGGGAATACGTCAACAGACACGAGGATTGGGGTGGGCACACCCTAAGCAGCACTTTGGATGCTGTTGCCAAGTCCATCAATGACGCGCACGAAAAGTTTCCCAGTGAGTTAAAGGACAGTAGAGTTGAGGAGTTGAAGAAGTGGGGGTACAGAGATGGTTCACCTCAGTCCCTTGCCTTGGCTGAACAACGGGCGGAAGCGGCAAGCACACCAGACCATGTTGTCCCCCTTGAAGCCTTGGCATTGAGGAGATTCAGGACAGAATTCATCGAACCTTTATTGGCTGCCCCTAGAATGAAAGGGAAGTACCAGAAGCCAGGAGCTGCACCTGTTGGAGATTGTCATCTCTCCAAGAGTAGACTCGCTAAGGTGCAGGAGATGAGTCCAGAGGAACGTCTCGATCTTGCAACAGACCTCATGGCGACTCTTTTTGCAATTGGTGTCCGCAACAGACACCCACTGCGCAAGAGGCTGGATAAATTCCTCACAGTTAGTGGTTCCCCTGTGTTCTGATTGCCTCCTCCTTAGCTGTAGTTCATGTGTCGATTTACGGGTTGTTTGGCAGTAATAAACATCAATGAGTACTAGCCAGATTCCTGATGTCCCTATGGTCTTGGCTTACAGTTCAGCTGGCCAACCGGACATGCCGCCCGAAGACGGAGCAAGGAACCGAGCTGTGGATGGGACCACAGAAGTCAAAGGACCGGCAGGCATTGCCAGCGGTGACCAGAGCGTCGACTGCACCTACAAGGCACTAGAGGTCAATGAAGGCACGACAATCGTGAGCGCACAGATCGCATCGCACACACACTCATTCGTCGGCACCAGCACAAACGCCAGCACGACGAGCACAGCAAGCACTGCTCAACTAGCGTACCACCCTAAGGACTCTGATGCCAGTGCATCAAACGTATCGCGCGCCAGTCTATTCACAAGCGGCGCCATGCATGACGACTGCACGTACGCGCTACGGAATACCTACAGTGACGCACACCAAGCAACAACCAACACGAGTGCACGCAGCGTATCGCGTGACATATCAATGGGCACTGCAAACGAGGTTGAAGGTCCACCGAACGAGCCCCCAAGCTTTGAACTCGAAGGGAAGGAGGTTGAACGCCCGAACCGCAAAGCAGTTTTTTTTTTTTCGTGTTTATTGTCCAGTAGGGCTTTGCCCTTTGTCAGACATTATACATGCATGTGGTACGGGGTGGAGGGGTGCTGGTAGTTAGTGCGGAGGTTATCGGCTCGGTGTGAGCGGGAAGGCCTGCGGGGCCGGGGGTGTCTAATGCTAGTGGTGCATGATGGTTGGTGCGCAGGATTAAGGTGAAGAAGGGGGCGAGAGAGACAAATTGTGTGGGACAGGGGGGAATTCCATATGTGCACGGGCGTTGGGTCCCTCTGAATAGTGGTCGTTTGGGTTTTGGGCGTCTTTTTTTTAGGATGGTGTTTGTGTACGGGTTATGTGTCTGTGTGGCAATCAGTCGGGGTCCGGGGGCGGGTAGAGGTTACCGAATGTAGTGCTCAGCCGTGTTGTTGCATGGAGATAGCGGAGTGTGTGTTTGAGGCAGGTTGGGTCAGAGAGTAGGGCGCTTATGTTGCTGGCCTTTTGTCCGACAGATCGTCGCAGGACGTTACGCTGTTGTGAGTAGGCCGGGAAGAATAGCAGGAAATGGGGAACAGTTTCGTCAAACGTGGGGCAGTATGGGCATTTAGGTGAGGGGGCTTTCTTGATGCGGTGCAGGTGGCGATTCAAAGGGGCGTGGGGGGTGCGTAACTGGAATATGGCCGCTGTGTGTCGTTTGGGTAAACCTGAAGTGAGAGTGAGGAAATGCTTGGATGGTAGGGTTTTGTCTATGCTCTTAGCCATGCGCGCCATTGGGGATGTGGTGAAGATTTGGTGGGTTAAGGTCTTGAGTTCGGCGTTGATGGCTTGCTTTGCGGCCGCTTTGCTTCGAGGGAGTCGCCATGTTTTGCCTTGTGGCCGGTGTAGTCGTGTAGGGAGGGAGGAAGCTGGGATGGTCTCTCCCGATTCTGCCTTCTTCGCTGCTTGGTCTGCTTCTTCGTTGCTGGGTATTCCTTTGTGGCCGGGCGTCCACCTGATAGTGAGGGATGTTAAGCGGTGTTTGCGGAGGGCGCTGCGTAGGGTGTCGTGGAAAATGTCAGTAAGGTAGTGGCCGGGGCCAGATTTGAACATAGTGGTGGCGAGGATTGCCGCTCCGCAAAGCAGATGAAAGCACGAACCCGGCGAAGACGTCAGAAGATCCTGCAGGCCCAATGGACGACGTCGTGCATCGTCCAGTAAAGTCTCCAGAACCCCGCGACGCGACTGAACACGTAAGATCAGAGATGGGCGAGGAGCAGGTCGAGCAAGTCGAAGAAGTCGGAGTGACTGAGGTCGAGGTGGTCGAGATGTCGGCGGAGGCGGAAGTGGTAAAGGACAAAGTTGTTCATCACATGCAACCACCCGTGGAGCCCCAGAATGACACAAACGACGCGCCCGAAGTGCCCAGCATCCCTGCACCAACTGAGGTCAAGCCAGATGGCGAGATCGTACCCACAGAACGTCGAGACTGCGCCCAAGCATGCGCGTGCAAAGGTCGATGGAGAGGTCGAGGACAGGCCTGACGAGCCTACAGTTGAAGGGGAGCAAAGTCTTGATGACCCAGTCGAGTCGATCGAGAGCGCAGAGGAGAGCGCGACAGAACTTGGGCGACCGGCGACGGCACCTGCAAAGCACGTCAGCGCACCGCGCCAGTCGACGGAAACTCACCTAACAACCTCCCAACACCCCCTGTACCACCCAATGGGTTCATAGAGCGGCAAGATGCACCCCAGAACTTCGAGCTCAAGGGGGAGAGATGGGTATCTGCGAGTGTCGAAGTTCCAGGTATTGCAGTCGATCCGAGCGCGTTACCAGCTGTAAACGGCAATGATTACCCTTGGACACGTCCAAAGGAGCTACATGGCACGCCCAAACAAGTTAGCAAACGACTGGAGCACCGGGTTGAGCGGTATTCACTCGAACAGGCTCATGGCAAGCTGACCAAACCGGAGGATGAAGTGGTCACACCAGACGCTCATCACAGTGTCCCACAGCGCCCACAGGACAATAGAGACGAGCGCGCCAAGGACACGAATGCGCGGAGTCGAGTGAGGGGACCAGGGAGCGATATGGACGATGAGGTCGGACCGGCAGCTGCCCAGCGCGACCTAGAGCGCGGGAGCGATGTCGACGGCACCCATGGATGTCCAGACAACCGCCAGACCGAGCACCATGTCTACCCAAGCGCACAGAATCGAGGTCCGGGGCCACCAGGCCACTTGAAGGACCGGGCTGAACTGAACGCAGACAGAGCCGACTGGAGCCGGCAGAGTGCTGTAGGCAGCGTCCACAGCGACCTTGAGGGTCCCACAGGCGGGAGAGACGAGCGTGCTGACAGTACGAGCACGCCAGACCGACCTAGAGGACGAAGACACCGGATGGGGGACATAGTCGACCCACCACCTATCAAACGTGACCCGTAACATAACGGGCACGTATCTAATGGTTTCCCCAAACATAAGCGACCTCCAGAGAGCAGTAGCAGCAAATTCGAAGCCAGAATGGATGCGCAAAACCGACTTGCAGAGCCTGGAAGCAGAGTTGGGGGTACAACCAAGTTGAGGACTGTCGATGGCGATTGGGACCGCCGGATCGACGCAAACGGGATCGGATGTGATTGGGTAGATATCCGGATGGATGACGCAACGAGCGGCGGGCGCAGCGACTCAAACGAGTCGATACGAGGACGCTAGTTGGAACGTAGCACGGCCACCACCAGCCAAGGACGAGGAACGTACCTGGGCCACCCACACCATCCATAAAACATCCCAAACGTCCCAAACAGCGTCCAGACACGCCACACCGACGAGACAAGACGAAGCCGTGACCTAGAACATGTCAGTGCGCTCGGTCGACTCACCATACCACATGGCCAAGGCGAATCAAGTGACCACACACATTGTTCAGAGGCTATAGATGGTGGAAGCAACGATCCGAGACGACCCGGGAGGCGATAGCGACGACGACGAGACGGCCGCGTGCGCCACAGCCAGTGCCACTCAAGCAAGCCGTGACTTACCGTGTATGCTAACCACTCGCGCGCAGCATTAACAGATAACACGGACGCACCACACAACCTCACGGACGACTGTACAGACTCAACCAGATTTATTCTCTGGGACATTTTATTCTTCATTGGAACACATAGAAAAGGTATATCTTTGATCTTTGTCTATATTCCCCATACTCCTTGAGGGGGAGCGTTGGATCTTATTTTGTATGGGTTCGCACGCTTAGTATCTTACATAATCAGGCCTTATTTTGGCCAGTTAGTACTGTAGTTTTTCTTGAGTGACTACACTATAGTTTTCTACACCAAAGTGCCTCCATGTCTGTTAAACTAATACTCTGCTATGCCTCAAGGTTTGATTGGTCCAGTGTCAACAGATCAAACCCACCCACATGGTCCTGCATCCCAGCCTGAGTGAATCTGACTCCAATGGTGGTGGCATGGTGGTGCTCCTGGACTGCAGCCAGTGATCCCCATTGCCAGATTTACTTGCCCCAAACAAGTTTATGCCTTGATTACCATGCCCAGCATGAGAGTCTCCAATATATCCACATCAATATGATCATTTGCTGAGTCCTCCTTTTGAGCCTACAGTGCCTCATTCACTGATAGTGGTGCACTCAAATCGACCATTTCTGGAGACAATGCTGTCCACTGTCACTTGCCCATCTTTGGGTGTGAACTCTGGTATGTCTCTGAACAAATTTGTTATGTCTGATATCTCCATGTAAATGCCACCAAGGTCAAGTTTGATGGGCCTATCAGCAGAACTACCCAGTGAAGGATCAATGCTGGACATCATAGTTGAAGGACTGTCTGGTTCCATGACATCAATATTGACATGTTGACTCCTTGGATTAACAGCCACAGCTGATGCAAATGCTGCCATCAAGTTGGTGTTGGTCATTGTTGACAGGAAACCTGATTTTGGAGCAAGTGAAATGGGGGATGAGATAATGCCCTTTGGAAACAATGCTGTCTCCTTGGCTAAGATGTGGAGGAAAGATGAAGAGAGGTCAAGCTTTGGTGGGAGAGCATTCTGATTCAGAGAAGACAATGAAATATAAGCAGATGGCTTATGTAATACAATATTATGTTATCATACACATGTAATCATGTTGTTTCTGGACCTGTAAGGGGATAGGTTTTTTGTCAAGGCCATCTACATAAGTGGTTATGAAAGAAACAACATTCTTCCACCACTTTGTGGTCAGGACTTTACCTGGATAATGCAGGAGTGCACAACTTACTACCCTCAACATTGCCATGGACATTTCACTTGTGCTGGACATGTGCAAAAGCATTGAAATTATTGTTGATGTAGAGGAACATCAACAAGTTTCTCAGGGGAGCATTGCACTCTAAGTTTGAATACATGGGTGTTGTGCCTCCTGATTTGTGAGCTCTGTCTCTTTGGCCTGTAGGATCTTCTTTGCTTGTTTGATTTCCAGCTCTCAATTCATTTGTTAGCAATCCTGCCTCCATTACTGCCAAGGTTTACTCACAACTTGTAATATCCTTCACAGACCTGTAAGACATCAAGAGTGTGCATCTAGACAACATGGGTCCAGGATGGCCCAAAGGGCTTTATATATATAATGTGATTTATCTAGTGTTATATAAGCTATGAGCATATGTAATCATATCTGAATAATAATAATTTTGTTGTATATTCTCTTATTTGGACTTGGCTATGTACAAAAATAGTTAATTCCTTCAATAAAACTCAATCAGAACCTGAACCCATCTAGAAAAGTACTGTAAAATGACTCATAGTCAAAAGCCTCCCCTTGTATTGATACCAGGGACCTATTTTCTGCTAGCTGTCTCATCCTCCCTTGCACTTTCCTACCCCCCAGTGAAGGTGTAGAAAAAGCATACCAAAAGTGTAGGAAATGTGTAGGGAAAGCATGGCAAGAGTGTAGCAAAAGTGTAGCAAAAGTATAGGAATAGTGTAGTGAATGTGTAGCAAAAGCATAGGATTAAGTGTAGTAAAGGTGTAGCAAAGTGTAGTAAAAGCATACACAAAAGTGTAGAAATGGTGTAGTAAGGGTGTAGAAAAGTTTACCAAAAGTCTAGCAAAGTCTAGCAAAGTCTAGCAAAAGTGTAGGAAAAAGTGTGGTGAAAGTGTACAAGAAGTCTACCTAGCAAAGTGTACAAAAAGTATACAACAAAGTGTAGTAAGGTCTACCAAAAGTGTACCAAAAAGTGTACCAAAAAGTGTAGTAAAAGTGCACAAAAAGTGTACAAAAAAGCGTAGTAAAAGGGTACCAAAAGTGTATCAAAAGAGTAGTAAAAGCCCAGTAAAAGTGTAGCAAAGTGTACAAAAAAGAGTAGTAAGCAGTGTACCAAAACTGTTCAAAAAGTGTAGTAAAAAAGTGTAGTAAAAGTGTAACAAAAGGTCTAGCAAAACCATACAAAATGTATCAAAGTGTACCAAAAGTGTGGCAAGTGTGTAGACTTTGACTACACTTTTCCTACACTTTTCCTATGCTTTCTTGTACACTTGGATACACCTAGGAATTTCCTGGTCATCTACATTATTTCCTCCTGTCTCCTGTCATCCTGGTCAAACAAAATAAAATCATGCATGCATCCAAATACCTCCAAAGGGGTTCCTACAACCTATATGACATGTTAGAAATGTCCTAGAACTACTTTCAACACCCCTAGAAGTGTTTGATCCATCTTGATTATACTAAGCCCATTTAGCCTTGAGAGTGAAAAACATCCAAGTCAATCAGCACAAGCAAGTGAGATGATGGGCCTACATTGTTCAAGAGAGACCAAGATAATGAAGCTACTGGGATAGTTAGATCTGACCTTGAACATGTACAGCAAGGTGTCCACAAGGTTGAATATACAGTGAAGAATATTACAGTGACCCAGTCCATCTTCTATGTGTTACGATTCCTTTTTCTTCCTCTTCACACGCCTCATTTTTCCTTGTACCTTCACCCGGCCACATCGCACATCACATGGACACCATCTCTGTTGAGTCATCGTGTCTTACACACGAGACTTCTCTTCCATTCCATGACCTTCTCCTTTTCTCACTGACTTATGACATCTTCGTCACACCTTGCTTCTTTTTCTCATTGACTCATTTCATCTTTGTCATACCTTGATTCTTGTTCTCATTGACTCAGCATGATTACCCATGCTTCGTTATCCTTTTCTCATTGACTCATTATCCATGACTCCTTATCTTAGATAGCTTATCCGCACCGCTTGGTCTGTGCGCGCTCCGTCCACGTATATAAACCCGAGTACTTAGGCCTGTATTCCCTAAGCTAGTCTTACTCAATCTAGCCTCATTACCTCAGACCTCCTTGCCCACCTAGCGAGCATTGCTCCTAGGAAGATATCCAAGACCCGCTAAGTGACTCTTGTCCTTGCGGCTTCCCCTTATACCCCTCGATCCACCAAGCGAGCCTTGCTCCTTGGCCGGCCCCTCGAACCCTTCGATCCACCAAGCGAGCCCTGCTCCTTGGCCGGCCCCTTGTACCACCGAACCCGCCTAGCGACTGTTGTCCTAGTGTGGCTTTTACCTTGACCCGCTAAGCGACCATCGTCCTTGCAGTTTACCCTGCACCCACTGAACCCACCGACTAGACTTTGAGTCTACGTTTGACGCTACCCGCGCTGAACGTAACACTATGCCGCAGAACTCTCAAGGACACAACACTTGCTTTATAGTCATCACTGCCTTACCCAAATATAATCTACCTTTGCATATTGTTAGCAGACACATGAGCAGTAGAGAACAGAGAGAAACCTCCCTTGGAAAAGTGAGGACTAGGAACTAGTTTCAGTGCTCACTGACAAGCATTCAATTAATAAGCATAGCTAATTGTAGTCATATCCCACAATGATGACACCACTGACTGTATGCCAAGATCAGGGTGACCTTGAAGCAGGGCTGTGAGAGACCATACATGATATATAGTTATTCAGTAAGTGCAACTCTGGGATAGCTTGTGCACCAGACACCATGCCATGTTCAAGAAAACCAACAAGGTCTGGGAGGAACAGGAAGTGGAGAAGACTGATGATCAAGGGATGGAGATGGACTACATTGTTCCCTGCCCAGTGGTGATCAAGGAGCCCACAATGGGTGCCAACAAGTCAAATGAAGGAGGAAGGGAATAGTGTGAGAAGGAAGAAGTGAATGCAATGACCAGCTAGCTCTCAAAGATCAGGCATTGCTGAGTAACTTGGTGGGGGGACAATGATGCTGGATGTTACAGTTTCCTCCATCTTCTGTGGTATCCTCTTTCTTTCCTTACTTTGTCCTCATCGTTCTCCAATCTTTGGCATGTTCTTCTATGACTACATTCACTTCATTATTGTCACAAGTGGTTCCTGTGTGAGCGTTATACCTCTTTAGTTTTCCTTTCTTCTTTGTCATCGCTAGTCCTCTGCAGCAACAATTATCATCGTTGCTTACCCTTCTCCCCATTTCCATTGTATTCCATGTAGTTCTATGCTTATGTGTCCCTTTGCACTCCTTGGTCTGTGCACCCCTTTCTTTGAGTATATAAACCTTAGTTCATCCCTTTGTACTGCATTTTCGATCTGTGCAATCTACATGTACTCTTGAGTCCCCCCAAGTCCCTCAGGCCTCCTCAGGCACCTTAGTCCTTCATTGCCTTCGGACCCTTAGTCTCTAGTCCGTTCCAAGGAATGTATAGTCTCAAGACCACCTCTATTGGTGTATAGTCCCTTCATCCCTTCAGGCTGAGTTGTACCTCTTTGTGAGTGTCCTGCCTACAAGGTCCAAGTCTTAGTCACTCAAGGTACACCCTGTGTAACACTGGAAGAATGATGGCACACTTGCACTGCATCTGATCACATTGTAAGCAAACCTTTGGTCAGTTGCTGTAGACCTATCAGCAACTGTGGACCAGACTGGCACTGCTGCAATCACCAATCACTTTGCAGATCTGGAAAACATCACCAGCAACTTTGCACAGCAAGCATATAATCACTTCCATAGAACATACATGTCATAGTACTACCAGTATATCAGTTTTCAATTTGGGCACCAGTACTATTCAAGAATGCACCCAACTAGAATGAAAAACAGCCAGGATCTGGTACTCTGGTACTGGGGTTGACATATGTATAGTGGCTCAAAAAGTGTCCCAATGTTTGGCTATTTTGCAAAGACTTGACATTTGCAGGAGAGCCAAAAGGTGTTAGCTCTAACCCTTGCTGGGTCATTGATAGCCTTAATCCTTGCCCTGATGATGAGACCTTAGTCATGTGATTTGGTTGTCATGGCACTCAGATATAGCCTTATTAATGTGACATGTCATTGGGACACTTATTTGACCCTGATATTGTCAACTATCATTTAGTAAATAACATAAGGTTCTGATGGATGCTGTGCTTCAACCCTGTCTGATTATGTCATTTACATAGTTTCAGATGATATGAAGAGCAGAGATACCATCCAGCTAACCCTACTTCATCATGAAATCCATTCTCTCCTCTGCTAGAGCCAATATTCTTTTTCTCTCTGAATCTGGCCTTTCTACCAGGCAAGTATCCTCCAAAACTGGTCTGGAGAAGTCTACTGTGGCCAGGGGTATTAAAGAGATCCACCCAGGCATGGAAAACATCAATTAGGATATTTTCCAAACTTTCTCCTACTGATAAAAGGAGAATTGTCACTAGTATCACCTCTGGCAAAGTTGAAAATGCTGACTAGGCCATCCATCTCATAAATTCTGCTCTCTCCTCTCCTGCCTCTGCACAAACTGTCAGGAATGTTCTCAAGTCTGCATCTCTCAAGGCTGTAGTCAAGAAAAAGAAGCCACTCTTGTCTGTGAAGCATAGGCAATATAGGCCAGCCTTTGCTCTCAAGCACCAACACTGGACTGTAGAGGACTGAACTAGGGTCATTTGGTCAGATGAGACCAAGATCATCAGGAATGAGTCAGATAGAAGGATGTATGTGTGGAAATTGGCAGGAAAGCCTTTGCAAGACAAGGAAGTCCAGAGAATGGTAAAGTTTGGAGGAGGTCCCTTGATGGTTTGGGGGTGCATGAGTTTGAATGGAGTGGGGATTCTTGCAGAGGTTGAAGGGAGGATGAATGCTGAGCAGTATGTCTCCATTTTGGAGGGTAATCTGCTTCCTTCCATGGAAAATTCTGGAATTCCTGAGGAGAGCATTATCTTTCAACAAGATAATGACCCCAAGAACACCTCTAAAAGAGCCAAGGAGTGGCTGGAATCTCAAGAAATCAAGCTTCTTGACTGGCCAGCACAATCTCTAGATCTTAATCCCATTGAACATCTCTGACAAATCCTCAAAAAAAGCTCACTAGCTATACAACACCACCAAAATGAGTATAGGGGGTTTGGGAGAAAATTGAAGTGGAGTGGGGAAAGATAGAGGTTGAGGAGTGTCAAGGATTGATAGAGAGTATGCCTAGAAGAGTAGAGGCAGTGATAAAAGCAAAGGGAGGGCATACAAAGCACTAAATTGTAGAATAGAAATGTTGCTCAAAAAAGTGTCCCAATGACATGTCACATTAATAAGGCTATATCTGAGTGCCATGACAACCAAATCACATGACTAAGGTCTCATCATCAGGGC
>JBBPLS010000519.1:0-15379 GCA_038089895.1 Boletellus ananas | reverse complement strand
TGCTTGCTGTCCTCTACCTCACTCGTCACTCTTCATTCCATGTCCATATCACTGCCACGAAAATGATCTTCTCTCGCCCACCTGGTGGACCACTATTCATTGCAAGCATCAATGGTAACAATGCCGCATTTTTGGATGGTGTGACTGAGCCTGCAACCGAGTATGCACATGCTGCTACCACAGCTCCTCTCAACTTGGCACTCTGGCATCGCAGATTTGTTAATAGCTGTAACTGAGCAGCTAGAGTCCACTGTCAGAACTGGTATATTAGAGCGAGTCTAGCAGTTTACACACCTGGAGTCCACTGTCAGAACTGAAGAAAGAGACAGTGAACTCCGACACAAAGTATGAAGTGAATGAAACAAATGTGAACAATGTGCCACAGTGTGGCTGAGAAGCTAAATACAGTAATCTACTCAAAATGCGCTGAGTACGCAATCACAGCTCTAACACTCCCCCCTGATTGCACATCTCTACAGAATTAAGTCTATGGGTGATCAGAAGGTCTAAGTCCAAGATTAGAAGAAAACTGCTGCACTTTAAGGCGCAGCAATGCCTTTGTAAGGAGATCAGCAGGCATATCAGCAGTAGGAACGAAATCAGGAGAAATAATCCCTTTATCCACCACATCTCTCAGCCGGTACCACCTGAGGTCCAAGTGCTTCATGCGACCGTGGTGCTCTGGGTGCTTTGCCACTTGGATTGCAGACTGGTTATCCATATACAGTCTGGACAGACCTTTCGCCTCGAATCCTAATTCCTGTAGCAGTTTGCACATCCAGACGATCTCCTTGCCAGCTTCACATACAGCAACATACTCCACTTCTGTAGTAGATAGAGTGACGATGGGCTGGCACTTTGACATCCAAGATACAACGCCAGTGCCAATCTTGACCACAAATGCACCAGTAGACCTCCCAGAGTCCTTGCATCTGCCATGGTTCGCATCAGAGTAAGTGCGGAATAGCTTAGTGCTTGAAGGATCAGGCGCGTAGGTGATCCCATAGCTGAGTGTGCCCTTCACATACCAAAAGAGGTGCTTGATCACATTCCAGTGGGTGACACCAGGGTCAGCTGTAAATGATGCGAGTTGGCCAACTGCGAAGGCAATATCTGGGCGAGTAGTGCACGATAGGTATTGGAGGGAGCCAATGGCACCTCCATAATTGACTGAGCGCATGAACGCATGCTCCTCAGTATTGCGCGGGCTCTGTTCACTTGAGAGGCACAGGCCTGGATCCATTGGGGTAGACACCGGCTTGCTGTCAGCCATACCGAAGCAAGAGAGTATATCGATGCAGTACTGGCGCTGAGAGATCGTCAGTGAGTGCTTGGCCTGGTCTCGATCAATCTTGATGCCCAGGATCTCCGAGGTAGGCCCCATATTGCGCAGTTTGAAGTGCTTGCCTAGATCTGCGATCGCCTGCTTGATTGCATCAAGAGATTTCGATGCATATGTCATGTCGTTGACAAAAACAGGTAGAATGATCCAGACGTCACCTCTGGTGAATATGTATACAGCTACATCTGAATAAGTCTGTGTGAAGCCCAGATACTCAAGGGTCATGCGCATCTTGTGATTCCAGCAGTTTCCGCCCTGTCTGGTGTCATACAGTGCCTTCTGCAGTAAACATACTGTCTCTTTTGGGTCGCCTTCTGCAAATCCCTCTGGCTGCTCCATATACACATCGCAGTCCATCTCACCGTTCAGATAAGCATTGGAGATGTTGACAGACCACAAATGAAGGTCTTCTAAGACAGCTAGGGCCAGGATAACTCGGAGAGTTGGAAGGAGCACTGTAGGAGCAAATACTTCGAGATACTCGAATCCTGGATGCTGGGAGAATCCTTGTGCAACCAATTGGCCCTTGTAGCGCTCGAAGGAGCCATTAGCACAATACTTCTTGGTGAATACCCACTGTGATCCAATGACCGAACGATCCTTCAGTCATGCTACAAGCTTCCATGTGCCGTTACTTCGGTGTGCTGCGAGCTCATCGAGAGCAGCCTGTTTCCATTTGGATGTGTCTTCATGCTTCATGGCCTCTTTCAGCGATCTAGGGTGAGGGGTGCTAGCAGCGAAGCAATGAGCACTATCTGCTTCTTCTTCATCCTCACTGTCTGAATCCTTGATTGGGTCAATCTGCGCTGGACTCAGTATCCACCATGCACGCGGTCGCTGATGATTCCTGCAAGGCAATCGAGCTCCAATGCCAACAGGACTTGGTGCAGGCTCTTCGGCAGGTGGATGTGGTGGAGGCGTCACAGGTGCGTCTGGCAGAGGCGCTGGTGCTGCAATAGGTGTGTTAGGGTCGACATCCTGCTCCTCATCAGGCTCAAGCGGCCCCCCAGGATGGAGAACCAATGGAGTCTCAGAATCATTGTCGTCTACAATCTCATTGACAGGCAGGATATAAGGGGTGGATGGTGGGATTGCAGGCAAAGGGGCAGCACCCTGAGGGATAGCTGGGGCAGTCGGAATTAGTGTAGTGATGCATTCGTCAAAATCAGCACGCTCAGAGATTACCGTGCGCTTAGTTGTCGGATTGTAGAACTTCCAACCCTTGTACCCATCCAGGTAGCCAATGAAGACGCACTTCTCGTAGTGAGGGCGCAGCGCATCGCGTTTGTCCTTCTGGACATGTACATAAGCTGTTGATCCCCAGACACAGCAGTGGGATACATCTGGTTTTCGCCCATGCCAGAGCTCAAAGGGTGTCGCGTCATCCACTGCGGCTGTAGGACACCGGTTCCAGACATGGACCAATGCTGCAAGAGCTTCGCCCCAGAATGACATAGCCAGGCCTGATTCATGTAGCATTGCTGTAATGCGCTCTGAGAGCACCCAATTAGCTCACTCTGCGACTCCATTCTGTTGAGGGCGCACCCGGACAGTGTGCTGGTGCTCGATACCGCACTCGTTGGTGAATTTGAGCATCACATTGCTCATGTACTCCCCACCTTTGTCGTCTCGGAGGGTCTTGATCTTTCGCTTGGTCTGGTTCTCAGCAAAGGCCTTGAACTACTTGAATGCTTCAAACACCTCTGATTTAGCACGAATCGGGATAACGAAGCGATACCGCAAGTAGTTGTCGATGAAAGTCACCCAATAGCGATAGCCAGAGAAGGACGAATATGGGACATGGTGCACATCCGGGTGTACAAGCTCCAGTGGGCGCGATGCACAAGAATGAGATGAAGTGAATGGATTCGCGCTCATTTTGCCTGCTAAGCATGGCTCGCAGATCAGGTCTGGTATAGCTTTGCTGTCGAGTTTCAAGCCTGTTACCAAATGCTGCTCGGACAGTGACTTGATGTCAGCGCAGTTGTGGTGAGCAAACCAACAATGCCAGAGTGACATGTTGAGTGGGACTGTGGTCACAGCATGCGCATATTCAGTAGCTGGCTCAGTCGTGCCATCCAGAAATGCGGTATTGTGTCCATTAATGGTCGCAATGAAGAGTGGCTTGCCAGGAGGTCAACAGAAGGTCATGTGGGTCGCGTTGATGTGCACAACAAACGAGGAATGGTGTGTGAGGTGTAGAACAGTGAGTAAATTGTTGCGGAGCTGAGGCACATGCAATACATTGGTGAATTCAACTGCTCAACAGCCCTTTCCATCTATAACTGGTCAGAATACCATGGACCCCACTCCAGCTGAATATACAATCGTATTGTCGGCAAGCTTGATGGGGACGCATTCCAGAGTGTAGTTGCGGAGCCAATGACAATGGGGCGTCATATGACAAGTGGCCCCCGAGTCTGCATTCCAGTCATAGTCAGCATTGAGTTGGAGCGGAGAAAATGGGTCAGTGGGATCACTGGAACGGAGACTTGCATTTCCTGCGTGTTCGGTGACCTCAGTGGTGTTCGCCTGTGGCTGCTCAGGCTTCTTGTCCCTGTTCCTGTACTTCTTGTGCTGCCTCTTCGCATATTGCAGGGAGCGGCAGTCGCACTGGCAATGCCTGGGCCTCTTGCAGAAGGAGCATGGTGCGTTTGTAGGGCATGCGCAGCATGATGAGGATGTGGTGAGCGCGGAGTTGGCAGGGGTGGTGTCTGAGTGAGGGCGACAGTTGAGCTCCTCCGTCTGGAAGGCAGCCTTGACCTTGTCTTTATCCAGGTCGGTGAGTAGGGCGAGCGAGGACACGAAATGTGAGTACTCTGGTCCAAGGGCACGAATCATGGCCATGCAGGTCAGTTCTGCATCCAGGGTTTTCATATCAAAGGATGAGCTCCGGAGGTCCTTGATGCAGAGCATGGACTCCTCAACTCTAGCAGCCAGGGCAGGCAGTGACTCGTCAGTGTGCTTCCAGATGCTAAAGGACTCGTTGTAGGCCACAAAGCGGCTGCTTGCCTTTTGTTGCAGGAAGATGCTTTTGAGCGTCGCCCAGGCGGTAGTGGGATTGTCCTGGTCAGCGCAGATATGGACTTGTTGGTCGGGGGCAATGTTGAGCATTAGTTCACCCACGGCCTTGATGTCCCAAGCTGTTTGGTCGACTCCAGGAGTGGATGGGCGAGTTTCCTTTCCATCGACAAGGCACCAGAGACCTTTGGAGCAGAGCAGGGCCTTCATCTCTTCGCTCCAGGTGATATAGTTCGAGCCATTGAGAGGCTGGATGCGTGTCGAGTGCTGTTGGTGCTCAGAAGTCATGTTGGTGGGTGAAGAGCAATGGGGGAGAGCGAGAATGGGGAGTGAGCTTTGCCAAAAAATTTTCATGTGGTGTTATGAATGGATTTGGTGCGACTAGAGCGCAGGGCTCATAACCTGTTAATAGCTGTAACTGAGCAGCTGGAGTCCACTGTCAGAACTGGTATATTAGAGCGAGTCTAGCAGTTTACACACCTGGAGTCCACTGTCAGAACTGAAGAAAGAGACAGTGAACTCCGACACGAAGTACGAAGCGAATGAAACAAATGTAAACAATGTGCCACAGTGTGGCTGAGAACCTAAATGCAGTAATCTACTCAAAATGCGCTGAGTGCACAATCACAGCTCTAACATGTTCACATTCAGAAGGACAAACACGAGGCGCTGCACCCTCACTATGAGAAGTGCATCTTTATTGGGTATCCTGATGGTTATAAAGGCTGGAAATTCTACAACCCGACCATGAAGCACACCATTATCTCTGAGTGCGCTGATTTTGACAAACGTGCTGCACCCTCTACGTCCACAGTGACTGCACCTGTTGATCCCCAACACATCACTACTCCACCTATGCCTTATGTCCCTCCTGCAGACCAACCTATAGATGACGACGATTCAGAGACTCCTGGAGTTCTCCATCCTGGGGGGGCGCCTGATCCTGATGAGGAATAGGATCTCAACTCCAATACGCCCATTGCAGCACCAGCTCCACTGCCTGACACACCAGTCACACCACCACCTCCTGAACCCGTACATCAGCCAGACATCAGTCCAATAGGCATTGGAGCACGCCTGCCTCGCCGGAATCAAAAGCGACCAAGGGAATGGTGGAAGCTGAGTCCAGCTCAGATAGATCCTGTTGACGATTCAGACAGTGACGACGAAGAGGAAGCCAACATCGCCCAGTGTTTCACAGCAAGCACTCCCCATCCTAGGTCACTCAAGGAAGTGCTGAAGAGAGAGGACGCAGCTGAATGGAGACAGGCAGCCATTGATGAGCTTGCAGCACACAAGTCAAATGGACTCATACCACGCCCGAAGGATCGACCAGTGATTGGATCAAAGTGGGTATTCACTCAAAAGTACCATGCTGATGGCTCGTTCGAGAGGTATAAGGATCGCTTGGTCACCCAAGGATTCTCCCAACAACCAGGATTTGAATATCTCGAGGTGTTTGCCCCCACAGTGTGTCTGTCCACTCTGCGTGTTATTCTAGCCCTTGCTGCAATCAAGGACCTCCACCTATGGTCTGTCAATGTGTTGAATGCATATCTGAATGGCGAAATGGACTGCGATGTCTACATGGAGCAGCCCAAGGGATTCGCTGAAGGAGATCCAAAGGAGACGGTATGCTTGCTGAAGAAGGCACTCTATGGCACCAAACAGGGCGGAAACTGCTGGAATCGGAAGATGCACACCACCCTCGAATCACTTGGCTTCAATCAGACATACTCAGATGCAGCTGTCTACATATACACTCAAGGTGATGTCCACATCATTCTGCCTGTTTTCGTCGACAATATGACATATACATCTAAATCTCTGGATGCGATCAAGCAGGCCATCGCAGACTTGGGCAAACACTTCAAGCTGCATGACTTGGGTCCTACTACAGAGATCTTGGGCATCAAGATAGATCGTGATCGCTCCAAACGCTCCCTGACAATCTCACAGTGCCAGTACTGTGTCGACATGCTCGCCTGCTTTGGTATGGCTGACAGCAAGCCTGTTTCGACTCCTATGGATCCAGGTTTATGCCTATCGCGTGACCAGAGTCCCAGGACTGCTGAAGAGCGCAGTTTCATACGATCTGTGGATTATGGCGGTGCCATTGGTGCTCTGCAGTATTTAGCTTGCACCACTCGCCCAGACATCGCTTTCGCAGTCGGGCAGCTTGCCTCATTTACGTCCGACCCAGGTGTCGTGCACTGGAACACCACCAAGCACCTTTTCTGGTATATCAAGGGCACCATTAGCTCTGGCATCACTTATTCTCCAGATTCGTCCACTCCAGAGTTGTTCTCGACATTCATAGATGCGAATCATGGTGGATGCAAGGACTCAGGACGTTCCACAGGCGCATTCATAGTCAAGATCGGTACTGGTGTTGTATCCTGGATGTTGAAGCGCCAGCCCATTGTTGCCTTGTCTACCACAGAAGCAGAGTATGTGGCTGCATGCGAGGCTGGCAAGGAGATCGTCTGGATGTGCAAGCTGCTGCAGGAATTAGGCTTCGAGGTCAAATGCCCTTCGACATTACACATGGACAACTAGTGGGCGATCCAAGTGGCGAAGCATCTTGAGCATCATGGGCGAATGAAGCACCTCGACCTGAGATGGTACTGGTTGTGAGATGTAGTGGATAAAGGAATCATTTCGCCTCATTTTGTGCCAACTGCTGACATGCCAGCTGATTTACTTACAAAGGCATTGCCTCGACTGAAAGTACAGCAATTTTCCTCTCTTCTTGGACTTAGACATTCTTGATTACAGATAGATCTAATTCTGCAGAGTTGCACAATCAGGGGGGAGTGTTGGAGATGTGATTGTGCAC
Organism: Boletellus ananas; assembly: GCA_038089895.1. NCBI lineage: Eukaryota > Fungi > Basidiomycota > Agaricomycetes > Boletales > Boletaceae > Boletellus > Boletellus ananas. The sequence goes on along the minus strand of JBBPLS010000519.1, from coordinate 8,177 downwards.
TTAGCGCATTTTGAGTAGTTTACCATATTTAGCTTCTCAGCCACATTGTGGCTCTTTGTTTGTGTTTGTTTCCTTCGCTCTCGTCTTATTGTCGGAGTTCCACTGTCGTCTTCTTCAGTTTCTGACAGTGGACTCCAGGTATGTGTACTTAGCCTCTCATTCAATATAGTTTCTGACAGTGGACTCCAGCTGAGTGTTTCTAGCTGTAACAAAATCATCCCATTGGAGCATCCCTCCATAGTTGGGTTTAAACTGTGCTTACACTAGACTAATCGGATGAAGCCGCTCCCTTGGGCCACATGCCCTCGCCAGCTGCCTGCCTGCTGGGCTCCATGCCATACTACTATGGCTGGATTCTCCTGCTCGTCTGCACCATTGTGGTCGAGTTCCTGTTCAAGGAATACCCCTCTGGCCACACTGCACAGCTGTAGCTGAGGGCTATGCTCCTTGAAGCCCCTCTGCTTCCAAACTCCGTCAGAAGCCCCTCTTGTTCTGAATTCCGCCTGGTGAGTCATTGAGAGCGCTCCGGACTCCACTCTTCTTTAATCCTCTCATTGGCTTGCCAAGTGCACATGTTTTCCCCTACTGTACTGTTTTTGTACTCGTAGTCCTCTCATTGGCTTGCCAGTGGCCTGTATTTTCGCTACCCATTCCCTCCCTCCCCTTTTTCCTGTGTGTGTTCCTAGTGGCTCATCCTGTATGTGTCGCATGTGGGCTATCACCACAAATGTCAGGCTATCACCACGAATGTCATCCAGAGGTGGACTTCCATCTCGGGTTTGCTGGCTTCTTGTCTTGTGGCCTGATCTAAGGCTAGTCTGATTGGTGCTGGTCTAACCCCCCGAGCACTGACACTGGTACCTTGGCCATATAGCTCAGTGGTTAGAGCACCTGGTATACAACTAGGAGGTCACTGGTTCAATCCCAGCTCTGGTCGCATTTTTGTAACAGGTACATGTGTGGAACCGCTGTCCCACAGCCGCAGTCAACAATGCCATGCCCTTCAAGCTTTAGCATGGGTGCAAACTGGATATATCTCACTTCCGGGTCTGGGGAACTACTGCTTATGTCCACATCCAGAAGGACAAACGTGATGCGTTGCAACCTCATTACAAAAAGTGCATCTTCATTGGCTATCCTGAGGGGTACAAAGGTTGGAAGTTCTATAATCTGACCACTAAGCATACAATCATCTCGAAGCATGCAGATTTTGATGAACGCATCGCTCTCTCCATGCCTACTGTCCCTGCAAACACTCCGGATGCCACCAATGGGCTATTGCCTGCCACCCATCCACCTTCCCCTTACCTCCAACCTATCAGCGATGTCGCAGAAGATGAAGACTCTGACAGTACTGGTGTTCTCCATCCTGGGGGGGTGCCTGAGCCTGACGAGGAGCAGGATGTCGACCCCATTACTCCAATTGCAGCACCAGCACCATTGCCAGACCCACCTGCCACACCACCTGCACACTTGCCTGCACCAGGCCCAGAACCAAGTCCTGTAGGCATTGGAGCATGCCTGCCTCACAGGAATCGTCAGCGACCACGGGAATGGTGGAAGCTAAGCCCTGCTCAGATCAATCCTGTTGAGGACTCGGACAGCAAGGACAAAGAAGAAGCAGATAGTGCACAATGCTTCGCTGTGAGCACTGCACACCCTAGGTCACTAAAAGAGGCTATGAAGCATGAGGATGCTGCAGAATGGAGACAGGCCGCTCTGGACGAGCTTACAGCCCACGAGATGAATGGCACATGGAAGCTCGTACAGTGGCCAAAGGATTGTCCTGTAATCGGGTCAAAGTGGGTATCCACTAAGAAGTACTGCACTGATGGCTCTTTTGAGAGGTACAAGGGCTGATTGGTGGCCCAGGGCTTCTCCCAATGCCCTGGGTTCGAGTACCTCGAGGTATTCGCCCCTACAGTGCGCCTTCCAACCCTCCGGGTCATTCTAGCTCTAGCTGCCATTGAAGACCTCCATCTGTGGTCTGTGGACGTGTCCAATGCATATCTGAATGGCAACATGGACTGCGATGTGTATATGGAGCAGCCTGAGGGATTTGCAGAGGGAGACATGAAGGACACAGTCTGCTTGTTACAGAAGGCACTATATGGCATGAAACAGAAATTGCTGGAATCACAAGATGCGGACCACACTTGAGTCCCTAGGGTTCCAGCAGACTTACTCTGATGCAGCTGTCTATATCTACACATAAGGTGACGTCTGGATCATTCTGCCTGTCTTCATCGACAATATGACATATGCATCCAAGTCTCCAGAGGCAATCAAGCAGGCAATTGCTGATCTGGGCAAACACTTCAAGTTGCGTGACCTCGGGCCCACTTCAGAGATTCTGGGCATCAAAATCGACCGGGATCGCTCCAAGCGCTCACTGACGATCTCACAGCGACAGTACTGCATCGATATGCTCTCTCGTTTTGGTATGATTGACAGTAAGCCAGTTTCCACCCCCATAGATCCAGGCCTTTGCCTCTCGAGTGAGCAGAGTCCCCAGAATGTTGAGGAGAGCACATTTATGCACTCTGTCGATTATGGAGGTGCAATTGGATCACTCCAATACCTTTTGTGCACTACTTGCCCGGACATTGCTTTCGCAGTCAGTCAACTTGCATCATTTACAGCCGATCCTGGCATCACTCACTGGAATGCGATCAAGCATCTGTTCCGGTACATCAAGGGCACAATGGGCTATGGTATTACCTATATGCCTGATCCATCTTCCACTGAGTTATTCCAAACATACTCCGATGTGAATCATGGCGGATGCAAGGACTCTGGGTGTTCTACTGGTGCATTTGTGGTCAAAATGGGCACTGGGGTCGTATCATGGATGTCAAAGCGCCAGCCTATTGTTGCTCTATCGACCACAGAAGCAGAGTATGTGGCCGCCTGCGAAGCTGGGAAGGAGATTGTATGGATGCGCAAACTGCTAGGAGAGTTAGGATTCGAGGTGAAAGGTCCGTCAACTCTCCACATGGACAACCAGTCGGCGATCCAGGTGGCAAAGCATCCAGAGCACCACAGGCGGATGAAGCACTTGGATCTCCAGTGGTACTGGTTGCGAGATGTGGTCGATAAAGGCATCATTTCTCCAGATTTCGTGCCTACTGCTTCAATGCCTGCTGATCTGCTAACAAAGGCATTGCCATGGCTGAAAGTGGAGCAGTTTTCATCTATTCTCGGACTTCGAGCCATTAATCATACATAGGTATAATTCTGCAGAGATGCGCAATCAGGGGGGAATGTTAGCATTGTGATTGTGCTCTCAGCGCATTTCTGGCTAGTTTACCTTATTTAGATCCTCAGCCACATTGTGACTGATTGTTGTTGTTTGTTTCGCACTCCTGGGTACTTTGTGTCAGAGTCTGCAGTCGCTTTCCTTAGTTTCTGACTGCAGACTCCAGGTATGTCTAGCTAGACTCGCTCCAATATATAGTTTCTGACTGCAGACTCCAGCTGAGAGATTCCAGCTGTTAACAGCGCGTTCAGAGATAATGGTGCGCTTCGTGGTTGGATTGTAGAATGTCCAGCCCTTGTAACCATTAGGATATCCAATAAACACACACTTCTCATAGTGAGGGTGCAGTGCATCGCGTTTGTCCTTCTGAATGTGAACATAAGCTGTTGATCCCCACACCTGGAAATGAGACACATCGGGCTTGCGCCCATGCCATAGCTCAAATGGCATAGCATCCTGCACAGTGGCTGTAGGACATCGATTCCATATGTGGACTAGAGTAGCGAGTGCTTCATCCCAGAATGCCATGGCCAGGCCAGACTCATGCAGCATGGCTGTAATGCACTCTGAAAGGACACGATTGGCGCACTCTGCGACACAATTCTGTTGGGGACACACACAGACTGTATGTTGGCGCTGGATGCCACACTCGTTGGTGAATTTGAGCATGGCATTGCTCATATATTCTCCTCCCTTGTCATCCCACAGTGTCTTGATCTTTCGTTCCGTCTGGTTCTCTGTGAATGCCTTAAATTGCTTGAAAGCCTCAAAAACGTCGGATTTGGCATGAATGGGCATCACAAAGCGATATCGTGAGTAATCGTCGATGAATGTGACCCAGTAGTGATACCTAGAGAAGGATGGATATGGGACATGATGTACATTGGAGTGCACAAGTTCCAGAGGCCGAGAGGCACAACTTTATGATGAAGGGAATGGATTGGCATGCATCTTGCCAGCTAAGCAAGGTTCACAAATCAGGTCAGGCAAAGCTTTGCTTTCCAGCTTCAATCCAGTTACCAGGTTTCGCTCAGAGAGGGATTTGATGTCTGCTAAGTGGTGGTGTGCGAACCTGTGATGCCAGAGGGATAGATCAAGTGGTGCTGCTGTCCCTGTGTATGCATACTTGGTCGCAGGCTCAGTGGTACCATCTAAGAATGCAGTATTGTTTGCACTGATTGTTGCGATGAAGAGAGGCTTGCCTGGCTCACGAGAGAAGGTCATATGAGTTGCATTGATATGGACATGGTGTTAAACAGCTGTAACTGAGCAGCTGGAGTCCACTGTCAGAACTGAAGAAAGAGACAGTGAACTCCAACACGAAGTACGAAGCGAACGAAACAAATGTAAACAATTGTGCCACAGTGTGGCTGAGAAGCTAAATGCAGTAATCTACTCAAAATGTGCTGAGTGCACAATCACAGCTCTAACACATGGTGTTGGGAGTGTGCAATCTGTGCGTTGCAGTAAGACCTAGGGCATAGTGTAAGACCCGATGGCAAAGCATCCCATTGGAGCATCCCTCCATAGTGCTAGTCTAACCTCCTGAGCACTGACACTGGTACCTTGGCCATATAGCTCAGTGGTTAGAGCACCTGTTGGGAATGTGCAATCTGTGCATTGCAGTAAGACCTAGGGCATAGTGTAAGACCCGATGGCAAAGCATCCCATTGGAGCATCCCTCCATAGTGCTGGTCTAACCCCCTGAGCACTGACACTGGTACCTCGGCCATATAGCTCAGTGGTTAGAGCACCTGGTATACAACTAGGAGGTCGCTGGTTCAATCCCAGCTCTGGTCGCATTTTCGTAACATGGTAGCATCAACTGTTGCTGCTATAAGCTCCTCTGAGGTCACTATCCCTACTGTCGGATAAAGAAGGCTCCTGCCTCTGAGGCCTAAATAGGCACACGCAGATCAGTCTTAGTGATCCACGAGTTGTGGCAATATATAACCATTGCGAGAATGCCCAGATTGAGGGGCCGTGTTGGGAATGTGCAATCTGTGCGTTGCAGTAAGACCTAGGGCATAGTGTAAGACCCGACGGCAAAGCATCCCATTGGAGCATCCCTCCATAGTGCTGGTCTAACCCCCTGAGCACTGACACTGGTACCTTGGCCATATAGCTCAGTGGTTAGAGCACCTGGTATACAACTAGGAGGTCACTGGTTCGATCCCAGCTCTGGTTGCATTTTCGTAACACACAATCCATCTCACCATTCAGATAGGCGTTAGAGACATTGACAGACCAGAGGTGAAGGTCTTCAATGGCAGCAAGCGCCAGGATGACGCAGAGTGTTGGCAAGCGCACTGTAGGGGCAAATACCTCCAGATACTCGAATCCTGGTCATTGGGAGAAACCCTGGGCGACTAATCGGCCCTTGTACCTCTCAAAGGAGCCATCAGCGCGGTATTTCTTTGTAAATACCCACTTTGAACTGATTACTGGTCTATCCTTTGGCTGTGGTACCAGTGACCATGTGCCATTTGTCTTGTGGGCTGTGAGCTCATTGATTGCTGCCTGTTTCCATTCAGCTGCGTCCTCTCGCTTCATAGCCTCCTTGAGCGACCTTGGGTGTGGGGTACTGGCAGCGAAACACTGTGCACTGTCAGCTTCCTCATCGTCCTCACTGTCCGAATCCTCCACAGGGTCAATCTGGGCAGGGCTGAGCTTCCACCATTCCCTTGGTTGCTGTCGATTTCTTTGAGGCAAGCAAGCTCCAATTCCTACTGGACTGATTTCTTGCTGCTGTGCAGGTGCAGGAGGCGGTGGTGTGACAGGTACGTCAGGTAGTGGAGCTGGTGCTGCAATTGGTGTGTTGGAGTCGACATCCTGTTCCTCATCAGGATCGGGTGCCCCCCCAGGATGGAGAGCTCCAGGTGTCTCAGAATTGTCAATATCTGTATCGTCATCTGCAGGAGGGATATAAGGTGTAAATGGTGGTGTAGTGGCGCATTGGGGTTCAACAGGCGCTGTCACTGTGGGCATCAAGGGTGCAACTCGTTCGTCAAAGTCAGTGCGTTCAGAGATAATGGTGTGCTTCGTGGTTGGATTATAGAATTTCCAGCCCTTGTAACTGTCAGGATATGCAACAAAGACGCACTTCTCATAGTGAGGGTGCAGCACGTTGCGTTTATCCTTCTGAATGTGAACATATGCAGTGGACCCCCACACCCGGAAATGGGATACATCAGGCTTGTGTCCATGCCATAGCTCGAATGGTGTAGAGTCCTTCACAGCAGCAGTAGGGCATCGGTTCCAGACATGCATGAGAGTTGCTAGTGCTTCGCCCCAGAATGCCATAGCCAGGCCGGATTCATGCAACATAGCTGTAATGCACTCCGATAAGACCCGATTGGCACACTCTGCGACTCCATTCTGCTGGGGGTGCGCTCGGACTGTGTGCTGACGCTGGATGCCGCACTCATTCGTGAATTTGAGCATGGCATTGCTCATATACTCTCCTCCCTTGTCATTCCGCAGTGTCTTGATCTTTTGTTCTGTCTGGTTCTCTGCGAATGCCTTAAATTGCTTGAAAGCCTCAAAAACGTCGGATTTGGCATGAATGGGCATCACAAAGCGATATCGTGAGTAATTGTCGATGAATGTGACCCAGTAGTGATACCCAGAGAAGGATGGATATGGGACATGATGGACATCGGAGTGCATGAGCTCCAGGGGCTGAGAAGCACGATTCTGCGAAGATGGGAATGGATTAGCATGCATCTTTCCAGCTAAGCATGGTTTGCAAATGGGGTCTGGTGAAGCTTTGCTTTCTAGCTTCAACCCAGTGACCAAGTTGCGCTTGGACAGCAATTTGATGTCTGCCAAGTGGTGGTGTGCGAACCTGCGATGCCAGAGGGATAGATCAAGTGGTGCTGCTGTCGCTGCGTGCGCATACTCAGTCACAGGCTCAGTGGTGCCATCTAAGAACGCAGCATTGTTCGCATTGATTGTAGCGACGAAGAGAGGCTTGCCTGGCTCGCAAGAGAATGTCATATGAGTTGCATTGATATGGACATGGAATGATGCACGATGTGTGAGGTACAGAACTGCGAGTAAGTTGTTGCACAGCTCAGGGACATGTAGGACATTCGTGAACTCGACCGCTCGACTGCTCCTCCCATTAATTACTGGCCGGAACACCACTGACCCAACTCCAGCAGAATAGATGACAGTATTGTCTGCAAGCTTGATTGGTACGCATTTGGGGGTATAATTGCACAGCCAATGACAATGGGGCGTCATATGAGAAGTGGCGTCCGAGTATTTCCTACATGTTCGGCGCCCTCAGTACTGTTCGCCTGTGGTTGCTCTGGCTTCTTCTCCCTGTTCCTGTACTTCTTGTGTTGCCACTTCGCATATTGCAGCAAGCGGCATTCACACTGGCAATGACCGAGTCGCTCGCAGAAGGAGTAGGGTGTGTTGGTAGGACATGTGCAGCTTGATGAGGATGTCGCGAGTACAGAATTGGTGGGAGTGGCATCTGAGCAAGGACGACGATTCAGCTCCTCTGTCTGGAAGGCTGCCTTGACCTTGTCTTTATCAAGGTCGGTGAGGAGAGCGAGCGAGGAAATAAAATGCGAATACTCCGGTCCTAGGGCACGGATCATCGCCATGCAGGTAAGTTCTGCATCTAGGGTTTTCATGTTGAAGGACGAGTTGCGAAGGTCCTTGATACGGAGCATAGACTCCTCGACTCTGGCAGCCAGTGCAGGTAGTGATTCATCAGGGCGCTTCAGGATGCTGAAGAACTCGTCATAGGCGACGAAGCGGCTGCTAGCCTCTTGTTTGGGTTTAAACTGTGTTTACACTAGACTAATCGGATGAAGCCGCTCCCTTGGGCTACATGCCTTTGCCAGCTGCCTGCCTGCTGGGCTCCATGCCATACTACTATGGCTGGATTCTCCTGCTCGTC
>JBBPLS010000518.1:0-15386 GCA_038089895.1 Boletellus ananas | reverse complement strand
CGCGGCCGAAGTGGATCGTGCCCCCGAACCGTCGTTCGATGACGGGCTTGAGGAGGTCTTTGGAGCCCATCGACGTGCCGCCAGTGGTGAGAAGCAAGTCCGCTTCTTGGAGACCTTTGGTGATCGCTCGGACGTGTGCGTCGACGCTAGAACGTTCCTTCAATCGTGTGGTCATCCTTCAACGGAAAAACGAATGCTAGGCCTCACTCGTCGGGGACAATCCCGAGGTCCACAACCGTGTACCCCATGCCTTCCAGTGCTGCTTGCAACGAGGGGCGATTAGTGTCGTATATCCCTGCCCACCCATCGCTGGGAAAGGGACTAGGGGATTGAAGATCCAAGATCTCGTTTCCCGTGCTCAAAAGGGCTATAACAGGTTTGCGCCAGACCTTCACCTATGCGCGTGGTATCGCGTTGATTAACGGGGGACAATTAGCAGCAGAGGGACAGAGTCCGGCTGGGCAGACTGACCTCTTTTCTCCCGATAAACGTCAGTGTACCGATTTCGCCTCCCTGACTAGTGATCACGTCGCCTTTCTGCAGTACCAGATCCCTAGCGTGTACGTCCGAACCCGAGAGTCTCACGTTTTCACCCTTGGACACCTGGACCAGCGTCTTTACTTGACTCTCTTCAAGATCTTCGCCATTGGCATCTTTAATAGTAGACACTAGCTCTGTATCTTCTACCATGATAACGGCGTCCGTCCCAGCAGGGAGAGGACCGCCTGTGTTAACGCGGAATATAGAGCCTTGCGGGACCTCCTTCGCAAATGCATGTGTTTTCGAGGTCAATACATTGCAAACCCCAGGAGTGTCAGAAGCTGACAGCCCAGAGCGTCACGAACAATTCTAAGTTCGATTCCACGGAATATCTTACATCGAAGTGCGTAGCCATCTACGTTGGTGGTTTCCGAAGATGGCACATTCTGTGATGCGTATACGTCTTCCGCAAGTATATGCCCTGCAAGGGCCGGAGTGACCTGGAGGGCGCATTGATAAGTATAGATCATACATTTAATATTTATTTACGGACCGGGAGCTCGAGAGCCTCCAAGCGCTGAATCTCGGTAAAGATGAGCTGCAGAGCTTCCTCGAGACCGATCTGTGGATATGGCGATATGCGATGGCGACCTGGAGCTGTGAACGTGCCTATGATGCGTGTTTGCGTAGTAATCATTTGCGCGCTTACCAGGGGCAGATGGATCATGGGAGAGTAACGTCCTGGGTTGAGGAGCCTTGTGTCCGTCATGATGATGATGATGGCGGTGGTGATGGCAGTGGTGATGGTGGTCTGCCACATTCGATGGCTGCTCCAGGACAGTGTGACTGGTCCCCAGAATAGCATGCACCTGCTCACCGCTACCGCCCTTGATAAGGTCTATCGCATGAGCTATGACGCCGTTGGAGAGCAGTGCCTCCATATTTTCCCTCACGGCCTTGACACTTCCTGGGAGTGTTACGATGAGGGTGTTTTTGATCGTTCCTGCGATGGGTCTGGACAGCGCCGCGAGCGGTGTGTGTTTGATCGATGTGTAGAGCAGGAGATGCACAATCCCCGGCGCATGCCGCTCGATTAGAGGTGCAATCGCCTAACAAAGAGATCCACGAGGGTTCTTATTCAAGGGTGGAACACCTGGCAGGCAAACGATACCTCAGGGGTTCTGTCTCTCATACCGAACCCAGTTCCACCGGTGGTGATGATCCAGTCTACCACACCGTGCTCGGACTGGCCCTGGACAGCCTGACGAATCTGAGATTCATCATCTGGGAGAACGGTGGTGGATATTTCTTGATAGCCATGACGTTGGAGAATCTTCCGTATTTCGGGGCCAGACACGTCTTGGCTCTTACCCGAGGATGCACTGTCACTAACTGGGTGCTGATGAGCCCTCTGAACCCCGACAGGGCGAGGGATGCGACCTCCATACCTGTGATGACCAGAATCCTGACGGAGCTCATCGCATCGTCATTCTAAAGGGTGGTCACAGCCACCGGATCAGCCTATGTGGTTACTAGCCTACGTGGTGACTTTCTGCTGGCAGCGGCATGATCACCACACCCTCCTCCTTGCCATCGCTAATATTCGCGTGCCCAACCGCTACACCATACCGGCCACCATCGTCGCAGGGTCCCATTAGTCATTGAAGGCAATGGCAGGCCATCTTACCAACAACGGGCTGCGATTGCCTTCCCCGGTACCGGCAGAAGTGTCAGCAAATGTCGTGGGCTTGAACATGCAGTGAGCGTTGAAGAGAGCTGTAGTTGACTGGACTCGTATGTCGGTGCGAACCACGACCTCGTGATGCGCTCAAACAGGCCACATCAAACAAACGGGACTTTCGGCGCGCTCGTAGGGTGCTGGTAGCTGAAAGGATGTAGAAGAGATACACACTTTCCCCTGGTCCCCGCAGAGGAGGTGGATCGCTGCAAGATCTCAAGACGACCTTGCAAGTCTATCATACTTCTTCCCCGGATGATGATCAACTGCGAGCACATGTCCAAGAGGCGAAGGAGACGTACGAAGGCTGCTCTGTCGGCCACTAAGGGAAAGAAGCTGCGAGCAGACAGCTGCACGGCTTTCATCCAGATGTTGTACCGGGTTCGTGAAAAACTCATACACTCTCCCTCGAACACCAAGAAGCGCTCCAGGCTGGCAACCTATGACTGGTGTTTTCGGTGCATACATGTGGGGTCGATTCGAGCACTGTGCACAGCGGTGACCGCTGTCCGATCGACGCGGAGTGTTTGCGACATGACGGGACCTTGATAGATCCGTGCACCGCCACTGTTCAGACCAGCCAGCGCATCGGAGCGAGACTGGCACGGCTACTGCCATCACCAGCCGCGGTGCTTCCGGGCAACGACCAGGGTACAGCCTACCAGCCTCACGTTCCTATCGACGAATTGACATGGACCCGCGGAGGGATGGATATGCTCGGTTAGGAAGCAAAGACTCGGAGACGGTCGTCTCTCAGCTTGCACAACAAGACGAAATTCCATGGTACAACAAGCCCAACCTTCGCCTTTTGTATCTCTTCATGCTCCCATCCTGTCTTGGCGTGGAGATGACGAGTGGGTGAGCGTTTCAAGTGCATGCTTTGAGAGGAGTTGTTGAAGCGGACCAAGTTTTGATGCGTCCATGGTAAATGGTTTGCAAGCTGTGTCCTCATGGCTTGAATGTAAATCTGCTGCATGCTTCACGTTGGAGTGTATTGACCCGGACGACAGACTATCACTATCCACGTTCTGCCTCCCTGGGTCTCGTAGCTTCCATGTATTCTTTGGGTGCCATTTTTGCCGTTCCATTCGTTTCCTCCGTCACCAATAGAATTGGAAGGCGACGTCCGATACTGCTCGCAGGTCTAATCTCGATAATTGGGGCTGCACTTCAAGGATCTGCATTGAATCGTAAGCTGGTATGTTCCGAATCACTAGAACATTTTTCAAGCACACTTGTTAGTCGCGATGTTTGTCATTGCCCGCTTTGTCCTTGGCTTTGCCAACGTCTTTTGCATCGTAGCTGCCTCTTCTTTGATTGGAGGTGAGGGAATAGTTTGACTTGCGCACTGATTATTGACATGTAAGAAGAACTTTCACATCCCAAAGAGCGAGCCCTCATGGGCTGCCTTTTTAACAGTTCGTTCGACCTTGGTAAATTGAAGCTGTCGTTCCTTACGAGGGGGTTTGAGCTTATCGCTCGTAGGTGCAATAGCTGCCGCCATAGTGACCCTACAGACCTTTGCCATGACCAGTAATTGGGGATGGAGAATACCGTCTTTCCTCCAAGCAGTCCCCAGCCTCCTTCAAGTCTCCTTCATCTGGTTCGTTCCAGAGTCCCCTCGGTGGCTCATTTCACGAGGAAGAGGAAGAGAAGCGCGTGCCATCCTTGTAAAGTATCATGCAGAAGGAGACGAGAATTCGGATTTCGTCAGGGCAGAGTATAGTCAGATAGAACAAACACTAGAAGCAGAAATGAAGGCTGTCCAGACGAGCGGGAAGGTGGTCTTTTCGGCACCAGGAATGCGGAAACGGATTATCATCGCAACCTTCCTTGGTCTGTTCGTTCAGTGGAGTGGAATCGGACTGATTTCGTGAATATTCCACTTGACTTCCGCCCACCGGACCACCTGCTTACCATGCCAATAGACATTACCTTGCCATCATCTTGGACAGCATCGGCATTCATGACAACCGGACGAAGAACGTTGTTAATCTGGCCAAGGTTTCATGGAGCTTCATTAACGGTGGAGTCATTGCGTTGATAGCACCTCGGTACCCCCGGCGGAGGATGTATCTAGTAAGTCGTCTTATTGTGGGCCACCTTTGGTGCCGTTCTTGACATTTCTGTAGGCGTGTACTATTTCGATCTTTGTTGTATTTTTGGCTTGGACTGTAGCCAATGCGGAGTATTCGCTCACTCACAGCAAGGCCGCTGCTCACATAGTGCTCACGTGAGTATTTATGTTCATTGGGGTGCGCTCGGTGTCCGTTCTTACCTCACGTTTCAGTCTTATCTTCTTGTATAGTCCGGCTTACAACTTGGCATTTACCCCGCTGACTTACCGTAAGTTTTCTACCGCCGAGCCACTCACCCTGATGAAAATGCGTTCCCGTGTAAATAGCTTTCTTGGTCGAGCTCTTTCCGTTCCATGTCCGTGCCAGTGGTATCGCAATATTTCAATGGTGGAGCCGTATCGCGGCGTTCTTCAACCAATTTGTCAATCCTATTGGCATCGACATTGCAGGTACGTCCATTTACTTGGCTCATGGTTCTTGCAGGTCTGACTGTGTGGGACGACAAAAAGGCTGGAGATGGTACATCCTGTAAGCTTCCTTAGAGGATTCAGCCGACGGATACTCAAAGACGCTAGCTACTGCGTGTGGAACGCTTTTCAGGTTGTCTTTGTCTACTTCATGCTGCCCGAGACGTCAGGGCGCACGCTTGAGGAACTCACGTTCTGTAAGTATAATTATGCTATCTGGCACTGGCTGTACTGTCGTCTCATGAATGCCACCTCAAAAAGTATACGAGGATGATAGAGAAGCCCTCAGGCGTACTGAAGATGAGATTCTGGATGGACATAGAGAAACCGGGATGTATGGTACCATGGGTGGACAGTAGCCCTAGGGGAACTAGCTTGGCGAGTACCAGGATGACTCAATCATCTGCCTGATATCCCTTGCATAGTACTATCGGTGCGTTAGGATCATCCAGCCAGTCAAGCGCCTGAGCAAAGGGCTGCGAGAGTCACCATTGCAGGCCTGTTGGTTCTGCCGTGATCACCTAGAATGGACCTGTGCCAAGTCAGCTGGCAACTGTAAATAAGGAAATTTGCTTCAGGCGCAAACACTTGTTCGCCGGACTCGGAACGCATATCCAAGACAAGCCAAATTACCATCATGACACGTATGTTTGCTGGCACGACGTCCAGCCGACGAAGGTCCCGGATGTTAGAATTACGTTCAGCAGCTCCGTCGGAACAAGACCTGCCTGACATTGAACATCACGGTCTCCCCAAGCGAGTTTCGTGAAAGCCTACGACGAATTAGGTGCACCTACCTCAGTCTCTGCGTTGCCATGGCCTTGCGGAATGGTGGTCTTGAAAGCCGTTCTCGGCTAGCGAGTAACGATGCGATCGTTTCTCGGCTCGCCCAGCAAGACGAAGTACCATGGTATAGGAAACCCAACCTTCGATTGTTATACCTCGTCATGCTTCCGACCTGTCTAGGCGTGGAGGTGACAAGTGGGTAAGTCTTCCTACTCTTCTTTCCAAGCGACGCGTCGTTGATGTACGCAAGCTTCGATGCGACAATGTTAAACGGTCTACAGGCTGTGCCTTCATGGGTTGAGTGTAAGGCAGTTCCCCAGCTAATGCCGGGTCAATTGTGTGCCAATTAATATTTAATTGCAGATTATCAGCATCCCCGCTCTGGCTCGCTAGGTCTCATATCTGCCATGCACTCTCTGGGTGGAATTGCCGCTGTTCCGTTTGTCCCCTCTGTTGTTGATAAGTTTGGGAGGCGACGCTCAATACTCATCGGGAGCGTAATCGTGATGATCGGAGCGATTCTACAGGGCACTGCATTGAATTGTAAGTGATGGATGGTTTTGGGCGCTACAGGACCCATTTCACGTCGAGTTACTAGTCATGATGTTCAATATTGCTCGTTTTATATTGGGATTTGGCATCATCTTCGGTATCGTAGCTGCCTCTTCTTTGATCGGAGGTGTGTTGCCTTTCTTTCCCTCGATTCACTACTGGCTGATCAGGAAGACGAGTGAAGAGCTGTCACACCCCAAGGAGCGTGCGGTCATGGGTACGCTTTTCTCCACCTGTTATACGGTTGGTAAGTCGCAGCGATTCGCTGTGAAAAGGGTCCGACTGATTCCTCCTAGGGTCTATAAGTGCCGCTGGAGTGACCCTCGGAACCTTTTCCATACCGAGTAGCTGGGGATGGAGAATCCCATCCCTCTTCCAAGCAGTGCCTAGTCTACTTCAACTGACTTTCATCTGGTTTCTTCCTGAATCACCCCGCTGGCTCATCTCACAGGGGAGGAAGGACGAAGCATACGCCATTTTGGTGAAATACCATGCGGAAGGTGATGAATGCTCGGAATTTGTCAAGGCGGAATACACCCAGATCGAACAAACACTCGCAGAGGAAATGAAGCGTGCACAGATGAACTGGATGGAGATGTTTTCAACGGAAGGGATGCGACGGCGGGTTGTTATTGCATCCCTCCTCGCTCTGTTCATGAAATGGAGTGGGAATGGACTGATTTCGTGAGCCATGACTTTTTAGGAGTTCTTTTTACTCCGTCATCTGCTCAGTGTGTTTGTAGACACTATCTTTCTCCGGTACTGGACACCATTGGGATCTATGACAATCGGACGAAAAACATCATCAACTTTACCAGGGCCGCCTGGAATCTTGTCAACTGCCTATTTTTCTCGCTAACTGTGTCTCGATACCCGCGACGGAACGTGTTTTTGGTAAGTAATGTCAGTCACTGCTTCTGGTAACACTGTGCTAAACTCTTCTGAGGCATGTACAATTTCCGTCTTTATTGTCTTCAGTGCCTGGACCGCAGCTAGTGCAGTATATGCGCAGACCCACAGTATGGTGTCATCTCACATGGTGCTCGTGTAGGTCGTACCATTTGTCAAAATGAATGTTATTTATGCTATCATCGGCGTCCCATAGCCTCATCTTTTTGTACACCCCGGCATATCATATGGGACTCCCTTCCCTGGTCTACAGTGAGTTGAGAATGTCTATCAGGTATCGTGAACCGTGCGCTGACATAATGGGCAGCTTACCTGGTTGAACTATTCCCCTTTCACATCCGAGCGAGGGGTATCACCGTCTTCCAGTGGTGGAGTCGCATTGCAGGCTCCATCTCCCAATTCGTGGATCCTATCGGCATTGATGCTGCAGGTACGCTTCTGTGTGCCTAGTGACCCTTGCGATGCTGATCAAAGGGGGGCGGGGACAATAGGTTGGAAATACTATCTCATGTGAGCTTCGGTCTGGCAAGAAACCGCTACCGATTTAAGGGTGGGCACGTGCTGACAAGTTCGTTTTCTTCAACATTCAGCTATTGTGTATGGACGGCGTCTGCAGTCGTGTGCATCTATGTCATGTTTCCAGAGACCTCGGGCCAAACATTGGAGGAAGTGACGTTCTGTAAGCAGCTAGTGCCTCGAACCTTAACCTCTTCCTTCTTTTTTCTTTTCTGCTTTTTTTTCACCGGCATTTTCACAGTATTCGAGGACGATCATGGGCTGGAGTCCCCCAGGGATACGGAGGTCATGCCACTGCTGTACGATCGTCGACGGGAGGCAGGGCCTGCAATTCCATGGAGGGTAATCCGGGGGCGGCGAACAGTGCATCGCAGGGATGACCCGGAATTCTAGTTCCACCGGTAAGTCGTGTTGCTAGTTCCGCGCGGATGCGACGAGGTCTCGACGGGTTCAACCCCCAAGTTAGTGAGATTGAGATGAGAAGAAACAAGAAACCCCTGAAAGAATGCCAGTACCGTTTTGACTGCGAAAAAGAAGCGATCCCTCTTTGTATGCTACGAATTGCAACGAATGAACGCAACGTTTGGTTACATCTGAGTGCAGTGCCCAGCGCTCAGCAGCAAGTTGACGCACCCCTAGGAGTACGTGACAAAGGACTCACCAGAAAGCGACAGCGGTGAATGCAACTTAATCATATACCTCAAGGTTGCGGAGCACACTGGGTAATGAGGATTGTTACCCAGGCATACCCAGAGCTACTCGGCATAGCTGAGGGCGTGAGAGGGTGAAAGTGCAGGGAGGGCCAGGAGGCCAACAAGCGAGCAGGTGGGAGCCATCGAGCGCTATCGGAAGAGCGAGAAGGCTGGAAGTAGAGACAGGATTGATGAAAGAGGGCGACGAACGAATAGCACAACGACTCGAGACGACTCGAAATGAGGCTACTAGCTGACAAAAGCAGAGGGGGCGAACGGTTGGACAGTGAGCGGATCATGTACAGTACCTAGTAAGGTATGTAAGACTACTCAACCTGTCCACAAGGAGGCCTATCGACAAGCCAAGGCTGCCGCATCGACCAGGCAAGATGAAGAGGCAAGCCAAGGATATCAGCAAGGAACGACTCATCAATGCACGCGGCCGCGTCGACGTCGTATTGCGCACTGAATAGCAAGGCAGTGCCTTCCCTAGAGCGGCATGCAAGTAGAAGTACGGCGACCGGGTCGCCCCGCGCTACCAGGTTGAGCTCCTCAGAGTCTCGCGGCAAGTTGTGACTTAGCGAATTTGGTACGCTCGACACGCAACTTCCTCACGCGGCGAGATGCACGATTTAGTATAGGAAACATCGAAATGCGTGATACAGGAAGGGTTACGGCTTCAGAACGCTGTATGATAGTCGATCTAGGTTACACGACTCGCTGTACTGCTAAACAGGGATACGATTGTATGTTAACCTCCATCATCTCTAGCAGAACTCAGTACTGTGCATTCGATTCCGCTACACTCGGATGGAAAAGTCCGCGCGCCACAATATCACCGCTCACTGCAGGCATCGTCCTGAAGACATGAGACACCGCCATGCCAACTCGGACGACACCTCCGAGGCGAGGGATGTTATGCGAGTCACGGTGGATGGGCATGTCCTCACAGCCTGATCTCTGTTTGGCAAAAGTGAGCGGGAAATTACGTATACCAAGTGCTGCGTCCTCGCTTCCGCATCGTCATGGCCATGTCTTCACGCAGTGGTCCGGCTGCGAACAGTTCTCAGATAGAGGGTAACGATGCGATCGTCTCTCGGCTTGCACAGCAGGACAGTGTCCCGTGGTACAAGAAACCCAACTTACGACTCTTGTACCTCCTCATGGTCCCGACCTGTTTAGGCGTGGAGGTGACCGCCGGGTGAGTGTTTCTGTGGCTTTAATGGTCCATCGTCGACATAAAGAACTTGAAGATTTGATGCGTCCATGTTAAATGGTCTACAAGCTGTGCCCTCGTGGCTTGAATGTAAGGCAGTCTCTCCAGCGGATGATATTGTAGGCCGAATAGTGTGCATTACAGATTTTAACCATCCTCGTTCCGGCTTGCTGGGGCTCCTGGCCGCTACGCATCCGTTGGGTGGGATTGCTGCCACTCCAATTGTTCCTTCCGTCGTCGACAGGATTGGGAGGCGATACTCGATTCGCATCGGAAGTGCAATCATGATGATCGGGGCTGTTCTGCAGGGCGCTGCAGTGAGTCGTAAGTGGTTGAATATTGGAGCGTCGGGCCACCATCCATGTCAAGCTGTTAGTGACGATGTTCAACGTCGGTCGCTTCATCTTGGGATTCGGCATCGTCTTCGCGGTTGTAGCTGCCTCTTCTCTGACTGGAGGTATGTGTCACATCTCTTCCAGGTTCACTCATACCTAATGAAGAGGCCACGCGAAGAACTGTCGCACCCGAAGGAACGAGCGATCATGGGCTCGCTGTTCAGTATCAGTTACATGTTTGGTGAGTCAGAGATCGTGTCCGTTGTGGGAGTGTGTCGAATGAACCCTCCCTAGGTTCAATAGGTGCGGCTGGAGTGACCCTCGGGACGTTTGCCATACCCAGCAATTGGGGGTGGAGAATCCCGTCTCTCCTGCAAGTAGTACCCAGTCTGCTTCAACTGACTTTCATCTCGTTTCTCCCTGAATCTCCTCGTTGGCTCATCTCGAAAGGCAGGGGGGATGAAGCGCACGCCAGTCTAGTTAAATATCATGCTGAGGGTGACGAAAACTCGGAGTTTGCCAAGGCGGAGTATGCTCAGATCGAGCAGACACTCGCAGAAGAAATGAAGAACGTCCAGATGAGCTGGAAGGAGGTGTTTTCCACAAGAGGAGTGCGAAGGCGGGTTCTCATTGCGTCCGTCCTCGCCCTCTTGATGACGTGGAATGGAAATGGGTTGATTTCGTGAGCTAAAACCGGGGATTCTCTTGTTTTACTGGGGAACTTACTCAGCGCACTTACAGTTACTTTCTTTCTCCGGTCCTAGACAACATTGGGATCCACGATAACCGGGCGAAGAACGTCATCAACTTTGCCAGGGCCGGCTGGAACCTTGTTAACTGTATATTCTTTGCGCTGACTGCGCCTAGGTACCCACGACGGAAGGCGTACTTGGTAGGTAACGTCAGTACTCCTTCCAACGCCATCTGAGCTCTCTTGAGGCATCCACAATCTCTGTTGTCGCTGTCCTTACTGCTTGGACTGCAGCTAGTGCGGTGTATGCGCAAACTCACAGTCCGGTGTCATCCCATGTGGTGCTCATGTGGGTCATGCCAATTGTTGACGTGCACGTCGCTCAGGTTTTTGCTCTCACCGCTTATTCTATAGCCTTATCTTCTTGTACACCCCGGCGTATAACTCAGCATTCACTTCCTTAGCGTACAGTGAGCTTTGAATCTCCTGTCATCACGAAGTTGTTCCTCACAAAATGGACAGCATACTTGGTCGAATTGTTCCCTTTCCATGTTCGAGCGAGAGGTATCACCATCTTCCTCTGGTGGACGCGTATTGCAGCATTTATTGCGCAATTCATGGACCCGATTGGAATCGACGCTGCGGGTGCGCTACACATCCTGCGTATTTGATTCGTGATTCTGATGAGCGACAGGTTGGAAATACTATCTGGTGTAAGTTTCTGTCCAATCGGGAACAACCGCCCATTTTAGACAGGCGGGTGCTGAAAAGAACATCCTGATTTTCTAGTTATTGCGCATGGATGACGTTCGGGATCGTGTTCGTCTACGTCATGTTCCCAGAGACGTCGGGGAAGACGCTGGAAGAGCTGACATTCCGTGAGTGCTGGTATCTCGAATGTCGATTGTTTCCATTGACGCGCTTGCAGTATTTGAGGACGATCACAGTCACTCCGGGGCAATATCCAGGAACGCAGAGGCCGAACCACTGCTGGACGGTCACCAACGGGAGGCATTGACCTACGACGCCATGAGGGACAATCGGACGGAGGTGGGCCGCGTCCGACAGAGATGATAGAATTCTTTTCGATAGGCTCAAACTTGGTCAATCATTCGCGCCCGGGATATTTGAGGGATGCCAGGAACTCGGTCACAGTCATCTGTATTACGGGTATGATCAGGTTACGGGGCATCCTGTAAGGTACTGGTTTACTACCCCAAATGATCGAGTTGGCAAATTCGCAACCGCGTTTATTGAATCGCAGAGAGTCGGTGTCAGCTCGGGTGGGGATGATGTGGGTCTGTTCTCATCGCGGTACGGTACGTCGAACCCCTTGACGGAGACGCTGTGACTGGTAGGGACCGCGCCAACTGCGTGGAAAGTCGCACATACTAGACGACAAAGGACTTTGACAAGAGAGGCACACTGAGCTGGCGACAGACAAAGCAGTGTCGGTTGACACAATCGAGGAAGAGAGCACAACAGCGCAAGCAATGAGCAACGGTAGCTGGCAAAGTCGAACAAGTTGATCGACACACCCTGCTTATAACAACGATGTGCCCGCAGCACCACTGGATCCACCAGCGCCGTAAAGGCACGCTTGATGAGCCCGCAGGATGTTAATACGAGTCCCCGCATGCAAACCTCGAAGAGCGATTTCGAAGATAGGGACACGCAGCCGTCCGAGCCGGAGGAACACGTTCAAGAACAGCAGAACCTGTGACCCTGGCAAAGTCACTTTACAAGGCCCCAGATAAATACAAAGATGCGACGAACGCGCTAGTTTCGGTTCCGCTGAATCCCCTCACACTGAGATGCCACTCCTCAGAGGCATTAGACTAGATATTGACGTGCCAGCTGGCATGCTAATTGCGAGTGCCGCGTGTATGGGAACGGCAGATTTCATTCACGGTGACGTTTCAACGCACCATTTGCAGTTGCTGAGCACGTGCCGCTATCGCCAAAGAGCGATCCCACTGAGGGAAGCCATCCGCCGACAGCCACACCCGAAAACGTTTTGTCGTGAGCCAGTGCTATCCAGCGCCATCTTCCGAGCGAATGCTCGCGGCGTTTTGCTCGTCGACCTCAAACACCGGACAAGATTGTCGGCTTTGGCCTGGTGTCGCACTTTGCCAGCTCGTCCACATAAACGGGCGACGAATTACGTATACTAGGCGCTGTGTTTCTGCTTCCGCACACTCATGTCCCCCCAGAGAGGTGGAGCAAGCCATTCACAGATAGAGAGCAACGATGCAATCGTCTCTCGGCTTGCCCAACAAGATAAAGTGCCGTGGTACAGGAAACCCAACCTCCGACTCTTGTATCTCGTCATACTTCCAACTTGTTTGGGTGTGGAGGTGACGAGTGGGTAAGTGTTTCTGCGTACTTCTTTGACGACCTGTCGTTGACATCCTGAAGCTTTGATGCATCAATGCTCAACGGTCTACAGGCCGTGCCTTCGTGGCTCGAATGTGAACCAATCCCCCATCCGAGATTGCGCTTGCAAGCTGATCAACACCTATCGTAGATTTCCATCATCCTCGTTCTGGGCTCCTGGGACTCACTTCCTCCATGCACTCTCTGGGTGGCATCGCTGCCGTTCCGTTCGTCCCCTCCATTGTTGACACGTTTGGCCGGAGACGTTCTATACTCATTGGGAGCATATTCATGATAATCGGGGCCCTTCTACAAGGCACCGCATTGAATCGTAAGTGGTTCAAGATTGGGGGAATGCTGCGACGTCATACATCGTTGCATGCTTAGTTACAATGTTTAACATCGCCCGCTTTATTCTGGGGTTCGGCATTATCTTTGCTATTGTAGCCGCCTCATCTTTGATCGGAGGTGTGTTTCACTTATCCTAGGCTCACTACACATTGATCCAGAGGCTGTACCAAGAGCTATCCCACCCCAAGGAGCGTGCAGTCCTCAGTTCCCTTTTCAACACCAGTTACATGGTCGGCAAGTCTGGTTCGTGTTCTATCGTAGGCCGGGACTGAATCGGCTCCTCAGGTTCTGTGAGTGCAGCTGGAGTGATCCTCGGGACGTTCGCTATACCGAACAACCTGGGGTGGAGAGTCCCGTCTCTCCTGCAAGTAGTGCCCAGTCTGCTTCAGCTCACTTTCATCTGGTTTCTCCCTGAATCTTCACGCTGGCTTATCTCGAAAGGCAGAGGGGACGAAGCACACGCTATATTAGTCAAGTATCATGCAGAAGGTGATAAAGACTCGGAATTCGTCAAGGCGGAATACACCCAGATTGAACAGATACTCGCAGAAGAAATGAGGATCGCAAAAATGAGCTGGGTGGAGATGTTCAATACGAGAGGAATGCGAAGGCGGGTTATCATCGTATCCTTCCTCGCCTTGTTCATCAGATGGAGCGGAAATGGTCTGATCGCGTGAGTTCGATTACAAGTTCTTTCTCCCGATTTTCCCCTTAGTGTGTCTGCAGATACTTCCTATCGCCCATCCTGGATAGCATCGGGATCCATAATAACCGGGTGAAGAACATTGTTAACTTTGCCAACGCTGGCTGGAATCTTGTGAACGCTATGTTCCTAGCGGTCACTGTACCTCGGTACTCGCGACGCAGAGTATATTTGGTAAATACACGGTTTTGGGCTACTTTTGGTATTTGTTATGCTAAGCTCTTTTCAGGCGTGCTCGATTTCTCTCTTCATCATTCTCGTTGCCTGGACGGTAGCTAGTGCCGAATATGCGTTGACTCACAGCTTGATTTCTGCTCAAGTAGTGTTGGCGTGAGTATCATTACTCGTTAAACTGCGTGATATGAACGTTCTGACCGCATGCTCCATATAGCCTCATATTCTTGCACAGCCCGGCGTATAATTCGGCAT
The DNA here is from genome assembly GCA_038089895.1 of Boletellus ananas. Taxonomy (NCBI): domain Eukaryota; kingdom Fungi; phylum Basidiomycota; class Agaricomycetes; order Boletales; family Boletaceae; genus Boletellus; species Boletellus ananas. The sequence continues at coordinate 1,067 of JBBPLS010000518.1, read as the reverse complement.
TCATCATCCTGACATACAGTGAGCTCTGGACTCCTGTCTCATCACAAAGTTGTTCCTTACGAAGTGGACAGCATACTTGGTCGAACTGTTCCCTTTCCATGTTCGAGCGAGGGGTATTACCCTCTTCCAGTGGTGGAATCGGGCAGCAGCGTTTGTCACACAATTCATGGATCCGATTGGAATCAATGCTCTTGGTATGTTGTTGCTCTCTGTTCGATTCGTGCCCCTAACGAACGGTAGGCTGGCGATATTACACCATGTGAGTTTCGGCCCATTAGGAGACCCCCTTTCCTCCGCACGCCGGTGTGTTCTGACGGACGATTTTTACTCACAGCTATTGCGTGTGGATCGCTTTCGGGGCCGTGTTCATCTACGTCATGTTTCCAGAGACTTCGGGCCGGACACTCGAGGAACTGACGTTCTGTAAGCACTATTGCCTTGGACGTCGAACGTTTACTGAAATTCCCAGTATACGACGACGATCGCGAGGAAGTCCTCGGACTCAGTGAGAATGAACCGCTGTTACACGAACTTTCGGAAGCGGTGGCGGCATGCGACGCCGTGGAGGGTGCATCGAGCAAGGTCGACCGTGTTCTGCGGGAATGACACCCGGTAATTGTACTTTCGGAATGAGTGCTCGTCCTTGTCTATCATCGTGCACAGGTTGATGGGGTACCCTAGTAGATAGATCATATGGTGGGGCATGACGCTGAGATCGATATGATTGGATACATCATGTAACTCTAGTTTCTTATACCTCATCACGAAATGCCACTTAGCTTGATCAGAAAAGACGCAGAGAGTTGGGCTCCAGTGAAGTATGTCTTGGACCCGACGAGAGTGTCATATCCCATGATTCCCATCCCCCATTGGTTTTCAATCACTAAAAGTGTGCGTTTGAACCGGAATTGCAGTAAGTGGGCTGTTCATGACATTCACTTACACTAGGTACAATAAATAGTTTTATTGCTGACAAAATCATAATAAAACAATCGCAAAAAATATTATTATTATAGCAATATTCTAACAGAAAAATGAAGTCACAATTATATTAGACATTTTATGTT
>JBBPLS010000517.1:0-15437 GCA_038089895.1 Boletellus ananas | reverse complement strand
TACTAAGACTATCTTTACTATCTTTTTGAAACACACTCACATAATTGTCCCAATGAGTGTCAGTTTTGAATTACATATATCTCCATGGCTTCTGATCCGAATTACATAAATATTTTACCGTCGCTTATCCCTTAGTACATGCTTTCATTGATACACCAACACTTTGTTTATATGTGTTTGTCCCCCAGAGTTATTCAATGAACAATCAAAAAGTGCAAAACATTGGGACAATTTTGTGAGTCACTGTAAGTTCAACTTATTGTCGCGAAGGATCTGAAGGACTTCACGAACGATCTTTCTATGTTCTTCCAGGGTTTTGGTGAAGATCATGATATCGTCAATGTACATGACGACCTTTCCTTTGTTGATGAGATCTCGGAAAAGTTCGTTCATTATGGTTTGGAAAGTGGCTGGGGAATTGGTAAGTCCGAAGAACATGACGAGCAGTTCGAACAGGCCACGGTTTGTTCAAAATGCTGCTTTCCACTCATCTCCTTCCTTCATCCGGATGTTGTTGTAGCCCCATTGGATATCGAGCTTGGTATAGTACTTGGCTTCTTTCAATTTGTCTACCAGCTCGGATATCAAGGGTAAGGGATATTGGTTTTTGACGGTGATGTCATTGAGCTTCCGATAATCTTGTACTGGTCAGAGTTTGCCATCCTTCTTTTTGACGAAGAAGAAGGCGGATGCAAAAGGAGACTTTGATGGTCGAATTCATCCTGTTCTTAGATTTTCTTCTAGAAAGTCGTTGAGTTCCTTTTGCTCAACGGCTGTCAGATTATATGTTTTACAATCGATTTTGTGGTCTCCGGGGAGGAGTTCGATTGCATGATCCCATGGTCGTCTCAGGGGAAGTTCATCGAACATTTCCTTTTCGAAAACGTCTCGGTAGTCGTGATAATGGGTTGGCACTGTTTCCTCAAATGTTTTTGCTCTTTTTTCTTTTCCCGCTTTGGCTGTGATGTCCGTCGAGAGGTTTCGAAGGTATTGTTGGTCAATGTAAAACAAATGTTCCTCTTTTTGACTTTCCATGAGTCTCTCGGTGTGGTCGTTTCCACAATTGAATTTAATTTTTTTGGTTCGCCAGTCAATAGAGGGGTTATGTTTCTTCAGCCAGTCGTGACCCAAAAAGATTTCATGTGTGCTCAATTTGGATATGGCCATGGCGATTTGTTCCTTGTGTTCCCCTATGTGTAACTCCATTATGGCAAATTCTTTTATCGATCCTTCTGCGTTCTGAGTTCTGTCGGCATTATAGACGGGGATTGGGACGGGTAGTTTATAGGTGGGCAGATCTCTCTCCTGGGCGAATCTGCTGTCAATTACAGTTCTGGTGCATCCCGAGTCAAGGAGTGCAGTCACTGGAACCGTGGATCCGTCCGTCTTTATTATTTTGCCTTTGATTTCGAACGCACTGTCAGACCTTTTTCTTCTTATGAAGCGCAGTTTGTTTTGCAGTTCTCGTAGTGCAAACTGTGCTTCTATTTCGGTTGCCTCTTTCAGCAACTTGATTGTTTGGGGTCCAATTTCCCCGATTCTTGATTCATGTATGAACAACCTTACGTGTTTGATTGCTCGTTGTTCGTCCTTGTGGTCGATCACCTTTTTAATCCATTGGCAAGTCCATGGATCAACAGTGTTCAACCATTCCCTATCTCTTCCAACCACGCTTCGAGTATCCATCTTTTCTTGTGTATGGATCTCGGGAGTATCTTTCAACTCCTTCGACTCGTCGAAGCACACCTTTTTCTTTTTCTTTTCTTTTTCGGAGATTCCCATCGATCAGAAACCTTTTCCTCCTCGGGTTGTATCCTCGAGGTCTTCTCTTTCATTTAGTTCTTCCAGACTGATCTTTTCGACGATCAGCTGGGCGATTCTGTCTCCCTTTTTAATGTCAAATTTGATGTCGGAGTTATTTACCAGGAGTACTTTGACTTCTCCTCGGTAATCGGCATCTATGACACCAGCTTCTACATCGATTCCTTTCAATGACAGTCCACTTCGTGGGGCAACCCTTCCGTAGGTTCCCTTCAGTACTGCCAAGGCTATCTGAGTTCCAACCAACTTTTGTTGGCGTGGAAGGATCTCAGATTCTTCAGCGCTGTGTAGGTTGTAACCTGCGCTGGACTCGCTTCCTTTGACTGGGGTCCTTGCTTCGCTCCCCAGTCGTTTGTATCTTAATTTTCTGACCTCATTTTTGTCAACAGTCAAACAAGAAAATTTATTTACTGTGGCGAGTACAGGAGAGTTAGACGAGGTCGTATCTACTCTCCGCTTGGAAAACCCAATTCTTTTTCTACCTCCAAGATCTGTCTCGCGAGGTCCTCTGCGTCTGTGTAATTTATTTGACGATTCCTAAAGGTCATCGTCTTGGTGGGGCGGGTGTGGGGTCGGAAGTGTTCGGCACAGGGCCATGGTTTCCCACACATGCGACACTTTCCTTTGGCTCGTGCCTTGGAAAGGTCCATGGGTACTCCCTGTCCTGGGAACACCCCGGGTGTGTAGAGACCGGGCTGAGCTGGCGGAGGTGATGGTACGGAGGCGGGCAGACGGTACTGATAATTTGGCACCAGGTTTGATCCTCGGTACCATGGGGAGACGTATCCTTGTGGTGGGGGCGGTTGCACTGGTCGGGGGATGAAGCCAGGATTCCTTCTGAAGACGTGCGTCTCTTTTTTCCTTGCAGCAATCTCCTCTAGAATCCTCTCAGCTGTGGTTAAGGCCTTCATCCAGGCCCCCAAGTCGCTGGAGTCAAGTAGGTGGGATTGCGACCTCTCGACAAATTTGACCACCTCGTTATGGGCGGACCGCCTCAAGATGTTGATGAGGAACCGTCCGTTCCTCTCCACGTCGTATTGGGCCTCGATGACAAGGCCGTGGAAGTGCACGATGAAGGCTTCCAAGTTTTCCTGGCTTCCTTGTTTGAGCTCCAGGAGCTCTTGCTCTGCATTCCTTCGCTACGAAGCCAGCATGAAGGTCTCTGCCAAAAGATTTTTAAAATTTTCGAAGCCAAAGGTGGTGACTTCTGGTAGAAACTTCTCCATGAAATTGTCTGTGAACTTTCCAGCCATGCCTTTCTTCATGAAGGAGAGGACAATCATTATTTTTTGCTTTCCCTCGGGTTCTTTGTGGAATCCTCCAAGGTAGAGGATCATCTGTCTCCACCATTCGTGGAAGTGTTCTTTTTTGCTGTCAAAGTCGTCCAGCTTGCTCATAAACGATTTTCCAATGTCCTTCTCGGCTACTTCAATCCTTGGAGGACTTGGGATGTGGATGGTGGGGGGAACAAGTGGTTGCTGCACTTGTGCCATCGCAGTCTCAATGGCCACAGCGAAAGCAGCTTGGAGTTGTTCCGCCATGAATAAGGCAGGTGCAGGATTGGCGGGGTCTGCCATTCTTGGATCTTCGAAAGGGAAGTCTTCCGAAGACGAGGACAATCGGGGTGTGGGGGTGCGGAAGCCCGAAGTGGAAGTCACTTTTGGGGTCTAAGCTTGTATCATCAAGTGTCTGCTCAATGAGGGCGGAGTAGGGTTGGGATATTGTTTTTCTTTTTATTTACTTTTCGTCTCTGCTGTACCGGTGGTTCAGATGAGGGGTAGCGGAGGGAAGGAAGTGGCGAGGGGGTTCGTTCATGGATGTGGTGAACATCACTGGGGTGGTGGTCGCAGTAGCAACCGTGGCAGATGGGATGGATGTAAGGTTCGAGATCGTTGAACTTGATGGCAGGGCGGTGCTGTCGTTCAAGAGCCTCGTATTGGGCTCGTCTTAGTTGGAGGAAGTTGGCAGCAGCATACATGCACTGACGAGGGGGGGTTTGCACTGTCCGAGCACCTAGGTACTACGCGTCAAAGACGTCGTTCGCTAGGCTCAAGACTGAGAGCGTGTGAGGGATGAGGAGGGGGTTGCTGTGCAGGTCTTGAGCAGCAGAAGGCGAAGATGGGGGGAACCGGATGCACCCGTACTACCAGGGACTTGATACGTCAAGTGGAACGGTGTGACAATGACTGTGATCACGTGAACAGCCCGTGGATATCATGACCTCAGTACGTGGCAGCCTCTAACGCTCTGCCAATACGTCCCGTAGTGCACTTTCAGGGAAGCAACCTTATCCTTATTTGTACGCCGGACGAGCGTATGCACAGCACAGGGCTGCTTTCAACGTGGGTCCGGTGCTGTTCCAGGACAGGCTGCAACTGTCATGCTCGGGTGGTCAATCCCGTGGAAAACTGAAAATCTGTGTGATAAAGAAAAGGGGCGCTCAGATGCGCGCCGCGAGTCGGAGGAGTGCACCGGCCGCGATGATCAAAGTGATTTGTTTAGCGGCTAGCGGGGGCGGGCGATAGTAAAGGAAATATGCAGCAAGGAGTAGTCCGATGAGCTCCAGGACGTCTCCTATGTAGATGCATATTGAATAGATCGCCAGAGGAGGATGACGACAGCGAAGGAGAGAGCAGTGATGGTGAAGGCGACAGTGAAGGTGTTGGCCTCTGTTCGGTAGGGACGCGGCGGCGGTGACTGCTGCCGGGCGATGGTAAGTTGGGGGCAGTAACGGGGGCGGCTTGGCCTGATGAAGGCCGAGGTGTCACGCTCACGAGGAGCGGGCAGGGATGTTATCGAGGGAGAGGGAGTAGGCGGCGGGGAGCAGTCCAGAGTGATAGAAGGACAAGGAGAGAGACGTCGAGCACAAAAAGTGCGGGCGACGAAGGGGTAAGTGCGGAATTATGTCAGGAATGCACCTTATCACTCAAAGTGAGCTTAGGGCGAAGGAATAATTATTCCACACTTAAGGAATTATATGACTGAGGCCCTACTTATATACTACTTTCTTATCTATGATGTCATATTACTAAGCCTACATCATAGGTCTAGATTCCTGACTAATCATGATAGCAAAAATAGAGCGATAAGGAGATAAGGAAAGAAGAATTCTAACAGTACCGGCATTTTGCAGAGCTGCTCGGCGACTCATGAAAAATGACTGAAGTGAAATGGACAAGGCTTTGTGGCTTGTGGGGACCGAAGCTGCCCAGCACAGTATCCCGGCCGGTTGGTGGAGGTCCACACATCAAGCTTCACATGGTAAGTATTATCCAAGATCATCGGGCGCACTCATTGTCGTTACATAAGAATGGTGATATGTTCCATTACAATGCCGAATTGCACTACTGTTTTTTTTATTTGCCTGCTGAAAGTCGAATGATGCAGTTAGTCTTGCACACACCCTCTATGTGACATATCCTTCTTCCCTCGCATCGTCCTTGCTAGTGTCGCCACTGCCCGTTTCCATCTGATCTCCACCAGACCAGCCCTTCCCGTAGTTTCATACTCCCTTTGCCCCGGTGCATGCTTGTGACTGCGCATTAAATTCATGTGGTTTCTCTTTTGCGCAGTCAGTCGGAGACATTGATGTAGTGCATCAGAGCCTGGATACCCTGTGGTTGGGATGAGGAGGTATCTCATATCCACGGCTTTGTTGCCGACTTGCATGCGGAGTGCATGTCATTCTCATGCGCAGACTGTGCAGCGCAGTATACAGTGGCCGATGGTTTCTGGCTCGCTTGCATCCAAGTTGTGAGTCATCCTTGACTCAACACACTCCTTAGCAGATTCCACCATACAGTATTGGCAGGGAAAAATAGGAATTTAAAAAGATGAAAGAAACCGGGGGTGAGCTCACTGGTATAAGAGTCAAGCTGGTCTGCTGGAAACCACGTCGAAAAACTTCCATCCTCCCCACCAGTGCCCTCTCCTCTCGTGCTCGTCGCTCACCATGTTCACTAAACCCAGGTAGACTGTTCATCGTCTTTTGCTCAAGGTCGTCATGTTGATCGGCGTGAGCTACCCAGTGCTCTTGCTCTCTGTGTCTCTCTTGTTTCTGCATTGACCCTCACAGTACCGGGTGAGGTTGCCCTCGGTGGTATTGTCGATGTTCACACTGTCCTTTCACCAGGCAATGCAACCACTGTCGACCTTGAGCTGGTGGCTGCCGGTATTGCTATCGACACTATCACCGGAGTAGACCTGAGTGGAAAAGAGTATGGTTATCAGCTCCCTCAGAAGGCTACCGCTGGGTGAGCACTTGGGTCTCCGATGTTGCATGGAGTGGATTGCTGAAGGATTGCCTATAGTGGTGGCTACATGATCCAGGCTTTGAAGCCCGGGTAAGTGTCACTTACCGGTTCTGCTGGGTCATTACGTATGGAGAAGTGGATTTTGGTTCTGACGCCCGGAATTCTGCAGTGACCACAGCCAGATCTATGGCGGGAGCAACGAGTTCACCATCAAGTCCCAAAAGGATGGGTCCCAAAAGGAGCAGACCAAAAAGGATGGGTCACAGGATGCGGACCATCATGGGGCGCACTAAAAATGATTCGGTGGTTGTTCATGGATCATGTGCCTAGTCTGCCCACTGTCGAGGGACTAGTTACCATACCTGGATGGTCTGTCTTGGTGTATGGTTTGAATATCTTTTTGCGTTGTTCTGAGTTGATCTCGACTGGCTTCATGGAGTGATCTGTCGCCTGTAATGGGCAAATTGACTGCTTTTCAGCACATGCAATCCACGACGAAAACATGTATTTCGGAATTTGTGAATGCAGCCAATGTTCTGATATATCACCAATAGCACTTCAGTGGAAGACTACTGTTGAGAATACACGATTTCTGTGGAAATAAAACATGTGAAGCCAATCAGCGATTAATCGCTTGCATTGGTAGACTTGTGTCCGCTGGCATGCTTCAATCCGACCAGGACAGGAGCCAGCCAAGGACAAACTGTAAGAAACACAGACTTTTTGGGACCATTGTAATATCAGCATAGCTCACCTCGTGGAATGCGATGCCTTGACAAATATTGTCTTTAGTGATTGCATGGGGAGCTAGAAACATGTCAGCGGAAGACAGAAGCCCGTGGGCACCAGTGAATACCAAACTTACAACGGTAGCATCAGGGCCCCAAAACACAGTAATCACCACTGCCTGACCATGCAGTTGATTTCTACCTTGGACCTTGGGTGATTTACCATGAGATAGACCAAGGCGACAAGCGTGGCACTGGTGCCTCATTTGAATGCATTACTCTGATCCAAAGCAAAGGCGGCTGTTACACAAACGCGCAGAATCTAACTGTCGAGCACACACTCAACTAGTGGTGCGAGACTAATGGAGACATGAACTCTCACTATCCTTTAGCAGGACTCGTAGACAGCGAGAAACTACACGTAGATTGCGCAGAACTAACTGGCGAAAGTACAAGTACATGGCGCGTATAAATACCCAGATAGAGCTGTACACAATCGGAGGTTATCATGAGATATCTGGTATGAATATGGGGGAACGCGTAACCGCAGACGAATGCAGTATGGAGGAGTAAGCATCCAAATGGAAGAGGAAGTAACGGTAGGCCATATATGGAAGGTGTGGGTCGCGTCGCGCCTCAAACAGAACATGGGAATATTAATGAGGACGGCAATGATTGTTAATATTAGAAAGAACAAAAGATGACTCATCCGGGTTCGGAACAAAAGAGAAAGCCGGGTATGAGTGGTCATCTAGCCAGGGGCTGTCCAACCCAGGAACGCGATAGAACTGGGAAGAGAAGTTAAGTACATAATCAAAGGGAAGAAACTGGGACTCGTCGGGTTGGTACTCCATGTTTGTAACATTACCCCCCGTGTAGATCGGAGGCACCAACTCAGATAACATCCTCCCCACCGGAGTAGAACTCCTCACTGGAGCTGTGACTGGCAACAGGGTTTGGCAATGGTGGTGTCACGCAGAAGAGGTCTGAGTGTCCTGTGAGGCCACACCTAGGACAAAGGCGTTGTGGACAAGCATATTGGGGATGCCCTGGAGCGGAAACGTGGCAGTAAGGGCAGCAGTAACATCGACAGTCGGATCTAAAGTGAGTAGTGGCCCCACAGGTGAAGCAAAGCGACTCCCTCCTTCGAGATGCCCGAGACTTAGAGGGGGAGGATTGACTGGAGGAGCTGTCCCGCTCAAACGCATCATGTAATCCACCAGTGAGTGTATTTGTCCCGGCGGTGCTTCGTTCATGGCTAACAGGGCCATGGTGAACCATCCCTGGAGAGCGATGAGCTCGTTGGGTGTAAACTCGGATACAGGTGGGTCGCGGAGGTGGGATAGGAAGTGGGGGGTGGATTGAGTCGGGGGTACTCGGGTCTGGTCGGGGAGTGTCTGGATGAACTGGGACAAAGTTATGTGTCGGGGTAGGTACCCTCGGGGTGGTTGGCTGTGTCATATGTCCTGGGGAAAGTTGTCCGTCCCCAGGGGTTCCACCCACGTGAACCCATCAGTCCGAGGAGGTGGGTGAATCCGGAAAGAGGTAAAACTGTCGTTCATCCTCTGTGAGGAGGGTGAGTCGGAGTTGAAGGTGTGGGAGTACCAATTCCCAGGGGAGATTGTGAATCGCCTGCGGGAGTCCCGCCAGTAATACAAGGTCCCCGATCGTCTCTCGTGCAGAGGCAATGGAGGAACAGGCGACTTCAGCATTGACTTCTACCCGAGTGTCATTTTCGTTGGCGAGGTGTGGGAGGAGTGCGACAAGGGATCGTTGAGTAATGAAATAAAATCCGGAAAGTCTAATCACAATTGGCAAGTAGAATGATTCTTGGAAAAAGGGGACGTCTTCTAGCGCAAAAACAATAGCAGGGTCTTGGAGAAGGTCAAATAGAAAATTAACCAGTTGAGGACGATTGAGACGATTAAGACAAAGTGGCGGGTTGTCTTCCACAGCCAAAGGGCGAGACAAAGGTTGCATAGGGAGAACAGTATCGTGTAAATGTCTACTGATTGGTTGGTAGTGCGGTAAATCTGACAAAATAGAATCTAAATAGCGCCAAAAGGGGTGAACAGGGGATAAAGTAGGTGGGCGGTCACCAGGCGTTTCCCAGAGCTGGTCCCCACCCTCTGTCATTTTCGTTGGTTGTGTCCGGGAACTTGACCGAGAGACACCACGCTTGTGCGCGGTCGATGATGAGGGTCGGGACAGGGGGCTGGTCCTGGACGGGTTGCTCCCAGTTAGGGGAGCGATGTTGGTAGAGGATGGCGGCGGGGGTGAGGGTGTAGCAGATGTTTACCCTCCAGGAAGCGAGGCGGTGGTGAGTGTCCCACAAGCAAAGAAGTATAACAAAAAATGGGAGGAGAATGAAGAGGAATGAAATAAGAAGAAAGGAAATGACGAGGGGAGAAAGCTGGAACATGTTGCTAGATATAAGGTATAGGAGGCATACTACATTCTCTTTCTTCTTCGGCCGGTTGGAGGGAAGTCCTTAGGTCGGGCAGCCTTATATGCCAGAAGGAGTTTGTGGGAATCTACTAAATTGTGCTCCGGTTCCCAGGTGTTTTCGGCAGATGAGTAACCCTTCCATCAGATCAAGTATTGCCTCCATGCTGCGGTACCTCGATGAGTGAGAATTTGATCTACCTTGTATTGGTCTTCTCCGTCGATGTGCTCAAGAGGGGGGTTGATGAAATTGGGTCCGTGTTCGGCAGTTTCCTTATAGGGATAGAGTAGATTGGCATGGAACACCGGATGTATTCGCCAGGTTGGGGGAAGCTTCAGTTTGAAGGTGACGGGGGATAACACCTGTACTATTTTGAAGGGGCCTTCCCTTTATGGGGATAGTTTTTGGGAGGTGTAGTGCAGTTTGAGGTTACGATTAGGTTACAATTGTCCAACCATACCTTATCGCCCACTTTCCATGGTTTGTAAGAGGAGCAGACCCTTTCTGCCATAGCCTGTCGTGCCACCTGATGGGCCTGCTGCACTTCTTCCCTGGCGGTGTTGAGGATAGTAAGCCGTTGCTCAAGGGCAGGTAGGAATGTTTGTCCGATGGCTGGATATGCTCTGGGTTCGTAACCCATCATTAGTGAAAAAGGGGTTTGCTTGGTCACGGAATGAACTGCGGAGTTGTGAGCGAACTCTGCCATTGGGAGGAGGTCAGACCAATTATGGGGTTGCCCTTGGCAGAAGATCCGGAGGTACGTTTCCAGTTCTTGGTTAACCCGTTCAGTTTTGCCGTCGGTTTGTGGGTGGTATGCAGTGGAGAGCGCAAGGTCATATTGCAGGAGGCGGGAGAGTTCTCTGGCAAAAGCCAAAGCGAACTGGGGTCCCCTATCGGAGATACACTTGTTGTGTAGGCCAAAGCGTGGGAAAACGTGTTTAAAGAAGAGATTAGCCATGCCGGCGGCATCAATGGAAGAGTGACAGGGGAGGAAAATTACCCCCTTTGTAAGCCTGTGGTCGACCACGACCAAAACAGAGTCAAAGCCAGCGGAGGGCGGCAGTGCGGTGATGAGGTCAACCGACAGTTGTTGGAAAGGGCGAGACGCTGTGGACGGGATAGGGGCCAGCGGTGGGACAGTAGGGTGTGTGAGGACCTTGTTGGCTTGACAGACAGCACAACCAGCAATGAAACGGCGAAGGAATGTGGAAAGACCTGGCCACCAATAATCACGCTGGACAAGATGGAGGAGTCGAAAAAAGCCCCCATGTGCCCCCACGGGCGATTCATGGATGGTACAGACCAGAGAGAGACGGGTTGACTCGGGGACGTACAGGTGATGTCAGAAATACAACAACCCATCATGAAATCGCCAATCCTGCCGCGTCGCCCATGGTAACAAAGAGTGACCCCGGTCTAGAGCAGCCAGGGCGTCCACCACCAACAGATCAGAGGGGGTGGAGGAGGTGATTTTTTCGACAAGTGCAGTATCGAGTGCCCGAATAAAATGGTCAGGAGACAGCAGAGTGACATCTTGGTTATCCTCATGCACGTCCACCTCGGGTAGGCGAGACAAGGCATCAGCGGGCCCCATGGCAGTCCCCGGGGTGTGAAGGAATTTGAAGTCGAAGTCCTGCAGGAACAACATCCAGCACGCCTGTCGATGGGAAAGCTTATGGGGCTGTTTAAAGTAGGCGAGGTTTTTGTGATCTGTCAGGATGGTGACCGGGTGGGCTGTTTCTGTCAAGTAGTGACGCCATTCCTCCAGGGCACGAATGACCGCAAGTAGTTCCCTATCATAGATGTCATAATTGCGCTCCTCCGGGGAGAAGGATTTAGAGAAGTAGGAACAGGGATGAAGGTTTCCGTTCGCATCTTTCTACATGAGGACGGCACCCAAGGCCACGAGGGATGCATCTGTCATGACCCAAAAAGGATCTGTTGGGTCCAGAAGAGGCAAGACAGGTTTCCGAACAAACGCATCCCAGAGAGTCTTGAAGGCTTTTTGACAATCCAGGGACCAACCCCAGGGGGTGGACTTTTTGGTGAGATCATGAAGAGGTCGACAGAGGGCGGAAAAGTTAGGGATGAACTTTCAATAAAAGTTACAGAAGCCCAAGAAGGATCGAACGGCTTTCACCGACTTAGGAGGTTCCCAGTCGCGAATGGCGGAGAGTTTGGCTGGGTCCAGTGTGATCTCACCTGGTCGCACGATCATGCCAAGATATTCCACTTCAGAGACATTGAAGAAACATTTAAAGAGTTTGAGGAAAAGGTTATGTTCCCTCATACGTTGGAGGACCCGCCTGGTCTGTCGATGATGTTCCTCCTGGTTATTGGAGTGAATGATCAGGTCGTTCATATAGATGATGAGCCATCCTTCCGTTACCATATCATGGAAGATGTCATCCATGAGTGCCTGGAAAGTGGGGGGGGAGTTGCACATGCCAAAGAACATGACAAGGGGTTCAAAAAGGCCAAATGGAGTGATGAATGCGGCTTTCCAAGTATCTTCCGACTTAATGCGAACATTATTATAACCCCAGCGGATATCCATTTTAGTGAAAATCGTCGACCCACGGAGTTTATCCATCAACTCCAAGATAAGGGGGAGTGGGTAAGCGTTTTTGACAGTATGTTCATTGAGGTAACGATAGTCCTGGCAAGGCCTAAGCCCCCATCCTTCTTCTGAATGAAGAAGAATGGAGAGGCTTGGGGGGATTTGGAAGGTTTGATTTTGCTGGATTTCAAATGTTCGTCAACGAATTCTTTGCAAGCTTGCATCTCCTTTGGGTTGAGTGGGTAGATTTTTGCTACTTTTGGCACGAAGGAGGGGGTTAGGTCGATGGCATGGTCGTAAGATTGCTGTGGAGGGAGTTCTCCAGGTTTTGGTTCACCAAACACATCGGCATAGGCCAGATACTCTGTTGGAAGTGGTCGTTCGTCTCTCTGTGATTGTGGGGCAAGTTCGGTGGAAATAGTGAGTTTCCCGATTTTATGTAGTAGTGCCTGCCGATATAGCTCTTCATTGCGAAGTTCTGGATCCAGGTGGAGATATTGTAATAGATACCTTTGGGCGAGAGGGTCCCCTAGCTTGGGTTTGGGTTGATCAGGAATGGTGATCTTTCCAGTTGCCCAATCTATGTTTGGGTTAACTTCTTGTAACCAATTGATCCCTAGAATAACTCCTTCATTTCTGCAGTCTATAACCAGGAACCGTCGATCTTCCGTTAGATCGCCGAGAGTTAGAGTTAGGATTACGTAGTGGCGGATCATGCCGTTTCGATTTTCTGTGCTGTCTACATTGTGGGCTTGGATAGGGGTTTTTAGATAAATCATTCGCCATTGGTTGGCCAGTGCCAAGTGTTTGCTAACAAAACATCCTGTGGCACCGCTATCCACTAGGGCAGTGGTTGCAATGGTTTGGATGGCTTCAAGATCGTTCAGGTGAATGGGGAGTTTGATTGCTCTAGAGTGGATACCTGATACGAATACAGGAGCGACCTTATGAGGAGGAGAAGACATTGCTACTTCCCTCCTTCCTAAAAACCCTGACCTTTGCCGGTTCGCACCATATGGACTTGTTCCGTAGGTTCGGGGGCACATAATTTCAGAATCCAAAGTAGTTCATCTCTAGGGAGATCCGTATTCTGGATGAATGCTCCCAGAGCATCTGTGGTGTCGGTTTCTACTGCGTTAACTCATTGCTTTGGAGGGAATTTATGAGCCCTGGAGTCTCCTTTATGATTTGTTGATCGACACCCAACCCTATGACAAACAAAGCATTTGTTGTTCTTCATATGCTCTGCCCGTTCTACAGGGGAGAGTCGGATGGCATTGATGTCCATGGCATTAGGATCTCTTTGGGGTTGTGCTGATCCTCCATAAGTGAGGGGAAGGAATCTCTTAGGGTCACGGATTCTTCATAAGCGAAGTAGGTTTTCATTGAACCTCTCCGCTGCATTCAGCCACTTATTCCAGCTGGTTGGTTGAGGATCCAAGGTAGTCATCATATCGGCTAGCTTGGAATCGACTCCTCTTCGTAAGACGTCGATTAAAATATCATCGTGGGCTGCGATTAGGCCACTTTTTCCTACTTTTAGTCTAAAAGTAGCGGCATAGGCATCAAAGTTCCCTCTTTTTAAGTGGGAGGGTAATCGACTTTTGGTCAGTTCCGGGAAGTCCGATTGTTTCATCTCATAGAGGTCATTGCAGGCTCTTTCTTTCTCTCCAACAGGGACGAAAGTATTGTGGAAGTCTTCGATGAACAGTTCCCAGGTCGAGTCAGGTGCCTTGGGGTACCAGCTTTCTGCAAATACTCCTCCTCTTTCTTTGTTCATTTTGTTTAGGGTGGTAAGGATCTTAGAAATGTCATCATCGTAGATATGGCTGTTCATGGTAAAGTATGCCTCCATTGATGCAAGCCATCTGGAGGCGTCCGACAGATCTCCGGAGAAATCAGCAGGGAGACCTGCGTGTCGTTCGGCTTTGTGTTCCTCAGTGGGATCGTGTTGGGGAGTTGTAGGAGGCATTGGGATATCTGGATCTGGGACGACATGGATCTGTGGGGGTTCAATAGGTAGGACTAGGGTAGATGGGTCTGTGAACACGTCCGAGTATCCGTAGTCTGGCTCTTGGGTTAGTATGGGTGGAGCGAGTTGTCCTGGGGACGCTTGGATATGTTCGGGAGTGACCGAGGGTCGTCTTCTCCTTTGTCCGAACAGTGGATTGGGCGGAGGTCGACCGGAGACTCATCTAGGGGCTGGCGAAGGGGGGTGATGTTCGATATAGGAGGGTTCGACTTCGTATGGTTGGTGTTCTTCGTCACTGGATTCAGGTGTGCGATAAGCCGTTGTTAAGTCGGTTCTCGCCCTTCTGCTAGGTAGCAGGGGCGAAGGGACGAGTTAGTTCTTTTGTTATGCGAACGCGCAGAATCTAACTGTCGAGCGCACACTTAACTAGTGGTGTGAGACTAATGGAGACACGAACTCTCACTATCCTTTAGCAGGACTCGTGGACAGCAAGAAACTACACGTAGATTGTGCAGAACTAACTGGCGAAAGTACAAGTACATGGCGCGTATAAATACCCAGATAGAGCTGTACACAATCGGAGGTTATTGTGAGATATCTGGTATGAATATGGGGGAACGCATAACCGCAGATGAATGCAGTACGGAGGAGTAAGCGTCCAAATGGAAGAGGAAGTAACAGTAGGCCATATATGGAAGGTGTGGGTCGCGTTGCGCCTCGAACAGAACGTGGGAATATTAATGAGGACGGCAATGATTGTTAATATTAGAAAGAACAAAAGATGACTCATCCGGGTTCGGAACAAAAGAGAAAGCCGGGTATGAGTGGTCATCTAGCCAGGAGCTGTCCAACCCAGGAACGCGATAGAACTGGGAAGAGAAGTTAAGTGCATAATCAAAGGGAAGAAACTGGGACTCATCGGGTTGGTACTCCACGTTTGTAACAGCAGCAGACTCACTCACCGACCAAACACGTACACCTCAAAGACAACATGCATGATGGAAAACGGAGGCTGCCTATATGTAGCATCCCTGCAGGGTCCGGAAGTGTGATGCATGCATCTCGCCCATAGATGGGTCAACCATGTGCATGACCAGACTCCGTCAACTGTAATGGCCCAAGGTTGTTCCGGATCGTTCTGCGATGGTCGGAAGTGCTCTAACACATGGTGCAGTCTCAAGAATAAACTGATCGGCGTTTAGATACGCATGATACATGTGATGCAGCTGGAAGCAGGTTCCTTTACCTCTTCATTTTCTCAAGTTCGCCATAAATACAAGTGCGGTGTTCCTCTTGCAAGGCATTCCTCCCCGTCCGCCGCACACCCCTTGAATTGAAGAAACCGCCGTAAAGCATGCAGTGGACTGCCATCCTCGTCGTTCTCTTCGCTGCTGTGGCCGCCTTCGCTGATCCTGTGAGTTTTTGTTTCTTTGCAGGGGTCCCTCCTCACATGATATGCTTGTCATTGACTTCATGTATTCGCTATAGCAAGTACCTGGGAAAGATTGGTACGAGGTCCCACAGTCGGGTGACCAAGAATAGTGGTGCTCGTACTCCCGGCAGAGCCTCGAGGGAAAGAAGAGAAGAGGACCTTGATATCTCCCCGCATTTTTGTTCGTTCTACTTGGTCTACGTGCCCATCTCCATCGTTGAGTGT
>JBBPLS010000516.1:0-15442 GCA_038089895.1 Boletellus ananas | reverse complement strand
ATCATATTCAAATCCCTTGACCCTTGTACCCATAGAAAGCCAGGAGTAGGTACTTGATTTCATACACTCATAGGTTAGGGCAAGGATTAGGGGTTATTGGAGGTTATTGCATTTAGTGAAAAATGACAAAACATGTGGACAGTTTTTTGAGCTACTGTACCTAGTGTGAATATGGGGAGACATGTAACCATGAATGAATATGGTATGGAGGAGTAGGCATTCATAGACAGGGGAAGTGTAACTAAGGTCTAAAAGAGGAAGATGTAAGTCATGTCACTGCAGAAGGGGAATGTGGGAACTAAGAGTGGTGTGACTGCAATCAATGGTAACCAGGAAACCAAAGGCAACTCATCTGGCTATGGAGAAAACAAGAAGGCCAGGTATGAGTGATCATCAAGCCAGGGGCTGTCTGATCCAGGGATTTGATAATACTGAGAAGAAAAGTTGAGTGTATAATCAAATGGAAGAAATGGGGAATCTGGCCATTGTTCTAAGTTTGTAACAACTGTGAGCACTTCCAGAGCACTTCCTGTGGCTACAAGTGTTTCCATTTGGATGGTGTGTATTATGCAGGGCGTACCTCAAGTGACTAAGACTGAGATCCAACAGGCAGGACACTCACAAAGAGGTACAACTCAGCCCACAGGGATGAAGGACTATATGCCTGGACAGGTGGACAAAGGACTATATGCCTGGACAGGTGGTCAAAGGACTATATGCCTGAACAGGCAGTCAAATGACTATATGTTCTGAAGAACAGACTAGGGGACTAAGGGCCCAAGGAGGGCGATGAAGGACTAGAGGCCTGAGGAGGTGGACAAGGGACTAGGAGGACCCAAGAGTATGTGTAAATTGTGCAGATTGAGAATGTGGTACAAAGTGGTAAACTAAGGTTTATATACCTGAAGGAAAAGTGCATGGACCAAGCAGTGCAGAAAGGACACATAAGTGTAGAATGATATGGAATGTGATGGAAATTGGAAGTAAGGTAAGCAATGATGACAATCATTGCTGCAGAATGACTAAGTGAAGAAGAAAACAAGAAGAGAACTAAAGTGGTATAATGTCATATCCCTAAGTTCAACTCTGGTGCTCTGGACTAACTCCATAGAACTCTGCTCCCAGACTTGTCTCCCTGTTCCTCTTTTTTGTTTTCTCCTTCTGTGTCTCCATTCCTGTTTTCCCCATTTACCTTGACATCACACATAGAACTCTCCCATCACTGTGCTTGCTACATGAAGCACAGCTTGGGCTTTCGTGTCTCCAGAGTATAACTCCAAGGGTTTATGTTTACTGATCACTTACCAACCTACCTTTCTCCATTAGTAATTTGCTTCCATCCTCCATATATAAAGCCTCATCTCTCCAATGTAATACCTTAGTTTGAATATCACCTAAGTCACTTCTCCTCTGAACTCTGTTGGATTCCATCTCTGATATCCTCTATCCCACCCTCTGAAATATGAGGACATGAACATACAGAGGCACAACATGCTAGCCACATTGCTAAAGCCAAAGTCCTCCCTGCTCCAACCCAACTCTGTACCCATCATCCTGTCCCCTTGTCTCCCATGCCTCCAACCAACCAGAGTAGAGTGGAGAAAGACTGGACTTGACAGTATATTTGAACTCACGCCTGTGTTTGTCTGTACCCACAACATGACTACCTGCATTATTCAGACGCATGCGCAAGCTCATGCTAATCCTTGACCTGACACTCCTCCACCACCACCTGGATTGGGGAGTTTCCTCTCCTTTCCAGCACAACACAGTTCTCCTCTGCCTTTGAGCAGAAGGACAACTCCCACTCCCTCCCATCCTGGCCACATGCCACCACCTAGCAGCACGTCTCACAGGGATGATGAAATTGCTCTGGACAATCCTGCCATAGAGGCTGCACCTGCTTCAGGCGGCGACCCCAGCAATGACCCCAATGATCTGGGCAATGGAAGCTGGGATAGCATACTTTGTCAGCCATCTCCCCACAACATCCCTATTCCATCCACCTGATCCCCATCTCCATCCCCCAACAACATGCTCGCCCTAACTCAGGTGATCCACATGCTTGTGAAAGCAAGCTTCAAGCACAACACCTCCTTCCAGACCAAGGTCTATGAGCCCAACACATTTGATGGAATGAACCCTCACAAACTCCATGCCTTTTTGGTGCAGTGCGAGCTCAACTTCCAGGACCACCTGAAAGCATTCCACTTGGACCATGCTAAAGTCATCTTCGCACAGTCCTACCTCAAGGGTATGGCCTTGGAATGATTCGAACCAGACCTCCTTAACTCTGCTAACTACCATCACCATCCTTTGTGGATGGACAACTATGAAACATTTGTTGAAGAACTAAAAGCAAACTTCAGTCCGCATGATCCAGTCAGAGATGTGGAGCATCAGCTTGACCACTTGATGATGAAGGATGGTCAATGGATCAACAAATACATTGTTGAGTTCAATTGGTTGGCAGAACAGGTAGACAATTATGGGCCAGGCACCCTCCATCACATCTTTTACAGTGGTCTTCTGGACCGCATCAAGGACAAGATCTCCCACATTGGTAAACCCGCCATGCTCAACCAACTCCAGACCCTCACACAAACCATCGATGCAAGGTACTGGGAATAGAAATTGGAAATTGCCCACCAAAACAAACCTATGCCCTCCAACTCTGGTAGCACCCCTAAGTCTGCCTTGGGGCTGTCCACCTCCACCACCAAACCCTCCAGTACCTCCTCCACTCCCAAGGCGACTTCATTGTCATCCTCTAAACCTGCCTCCAGCAAGCCCACTTCATCCAACATGCCCTCACACTTGGGCAAGGACAGCAAGCTGACTGAGGAAGAGCACCAGTGACACTTCAAGAACAGCCTCTGCATGTTCTGTGGACTTCCTAGACATACTACAAAGGATTGTCCAAAGTTGACTAGCAAGGCCTCCAAGGCAAAGGTGCATGCAGTGATGGTTGCTCCAGCTGCCTCTGCTCCTGCTGCAGAGTCAAAAAAATAGTCAGCAGCCCCCAGAACTCTGTACACCCTGGGAACTGTGTTGACTCCAAGTGTACAATCACAGAGGTCTGACTCAACACATCTGCTCTTTCTGATCCCAATGCCCTCATGCCTTCTGTTTCTATTCTGCTGTATGACATTCCCTTTGTCTCCACTTTAGTTGACTTGGGTTCTACCCACTGTTTTGTAGATTCGTCATTCATTAATACACATTCTCTCCTGTATTGTGACATCCCTCCAGTCTCTCTCTGGCTCCTGGATGGATCATCCAACACAACCATTTCCTGCACTGTCAAACTCAGTCCCCACTTCACCTCCAGCAATGTCACCTCTGAAACTTTCTTCATAACTCCATTGGACTCCTCTTGTGCGCTTGTACTCAGACACACATGGCTCACCTGCTACAATCTGTTGATTGATTGGGTATTGGGCAGCATTAGCTTCCACTTGAATGTGCAATGAGTGCCAACATCTCTGGTACCTCCTTCTGTAGAGTCCACCCTGGTAGCTCCTCCTCCTTCATCTGTCTCCGATGATGACTCAGACTTTGGTCCAACCATCCCTGACTTGCCTCCTTCATCTCCCCCAAGCATATCCTTCATCAATGCTGCAGCGTATGCTCATGCCTGCAAGCTAGAAGGCTCTATGCAATTCACTCTCCATCTCCAGCCCAAGGACTTGGCAAAGCTCCGCTCTGCCTCCATCTCTCCAGACCCTCCAACTCTGGATCTCTCCAGTGTTCTGGAGGTTTACCATGATTTTGCAGACATATTCAGCAAAGCCAAAGCAAGCAAGTATGCTCCACATCATGAGTATGACCTTAAAATTGATCTGGAAGAAAGCACTTCACCTCCTCTGGGCACTATCTATTCCCTTTTCCCCACTGAGTTAGAATCCCTCCGCTTGTTCCTTGATGAGCACCTTAACTACGGGTTCATCTGACACTCCAGCTCTGCTCATGGAGCTCCAGTCCTGTTCATCCACAAAAAGGATGGTTCACTCCATTTGTGCATGGACTTCTGAGGGCTCAACAAAATCACCAAGAAAGATCAGTATCCCCTTCCGCTAATCTCTGACCTTCTGGATGCTCTGTCTAAAGCCCAGATATATACAAAGATCGATCTCTGCCATACTTACCACCTAGTCCGCATTGCTGAAGGCAATGAGTGGAAGACTGCTTTCCCCACTTGCTATGGCTCCTTTGAATGGTGTGTAATGCCCTTTGGTCTTTCCAACACTCTGGCAGTGTTCCAGAGGTTCATCAATAGCATCTTTGCCAACCTTCTTGATGTTTGCATTGTCATTTACCTTGACAACATCCTGATCTACTCCCCAGATCTTGAGTCCCACAAGAAGCATGTTTGTGAAGTCCTCAGATGACTCTGGCAGCACAACCTCTATGCCAAACTAGAGAAGTGTGAGTTCCACTCTGCTTCCATTGAGTACCTCAGTTTCCAGTTATCCACTGAGGGTCTCTCCATGTCACCAGAAAAGGTAAAGGCCATCTCCAATTGGCTGGAGCCTTGGAAGGTGAAGGACATCCAGTCCTTCCTTGGATTTGTGAATTTCTACCACCATTTCATCTTTGACTACTCCAGCATCATTGTACCCCTTACCCACTTGATGCAGAAGGACACCTCTTGGAACTTCACTCCAGAGTGCCACTCTGCATTCCAGTGCCTGAAAGCCACTTTCACCTCTGCTCCTATCCTTACCCATTGGGTTCTGGATGCTCCACTCATTGTCAAGACCAATGCCTTGGACTATGCCATCACTGGCATCCTGTCCATCAGATGCTCAAATGGTGAGGTCTGTCTGGTCACTTTCTACTCCCACATGCTCACTGCTCCAGAGCTCAACTATGACACCCATGATAAGGAGCTACTGGCTATCTTTGAAGCCTTCCAGCACTGGTGGCACTACCTCGAGGGCTCTGCCTCTCCAGTTGACATTGTCATGGACCATAAAAATCTCAAGTATTTCACTTCCTCCAAACTCCTGACCCAGCACCAAGCATACTGGTCAGAGTTCCTCTGCCAATTTAACCTTGCCATTTGTTTCCATCCCAGGCACCTTGGAGCCAAGCCCAATTCCCTTACTAGACACTGGGATGTCTATCCCAAAGAGGAGGATAGGGACTATGCTTGTGCCAACTCTCACAATCTCCATCCAATATTCACACAGGAACAGCTTATGTCTTCCCTCCAAGCTACCTGTCTTCTCACACCCACCATTCATGCTGCAATCCTTGTTGACGTGGACCACCTCCACTCAGACATCCTCTCCACCCTTCCCTCTGATCCCATAGCCCAGCATCACATCTCTGATACCTCCAACCCTCGCTGGTCTGTCAGCTCTAACAAGCTCCTCCATCTTGATGGACAGATCTATGTTCCAGATGCCAATGACCTCTGCCTCCAGGTCCTCTGCTATAAATACGACCACCCTCTCACTGGTCATTTCAGCCAAAATTGGACTTTAGAGTTGATCCAACAAGAGTATACCTGGCCTGGCATCCACTCCCTAGTCAAGGAGTATGTCAGCTCATGCACTTTGTGTGCTCATGCCAAGATTCCCTGCCATTGTCCATATGGACTACTCAAGCAACTCTCCATCCCCAAACATCCATGGAATTTGATCTCCATGGACTTCATAGAACACCTCCCCTCCTCCAACAGGTACACTGCCATACTGGTAATTGTAGATTGTCTCTCCAAGCAAGCCATCTTCATCCCCACCCACGACACCATCTCCACTCCAGAGTTAGCAACAATCTTTGTAACTCATGTGTTCTCCAAGCATGGAGTTCTGTCCCACGTCACATCTGACAGAGGTTTGGAATTTATTTCGCACTTCTTCCACTCACTGGGCAAAGCCCTCAGAATGACCCTTCATTTCACCTCCAGATACCACTCAGAGGGAGATGGTTAGACCAAGCAGACTAACCAAACCCTTGAGCAGTACCTCCAAATCTATTGTAACTATCAACAGGACAACTGGGTGGAACTCCTGCCTCTCACAGAGTTCTCATTCAACAATGCACCTAGTGCCACTACCAGTGTTTCATCATTCTTTGCTAACAAAGGATATCATCCAAACCTTTCCATCGACACCTCCATCTCCCTGACTTCCTCTTGTGCTCAGGAGTTCACCTCCAATTTGCATGAACTCCACAAATTCCTCTGCTTCAAAATGGCTCTGGCTCAGCAGTGGTACCAAGGACCCACTGATGCCAAGCACACCCCTCCTCTGGACTTCAATGTTGGAGATTCAGTCTATATAAAGGCCAAGTACTTCCAGACCATGTGCCCATCCCACAAACTGTCCAACAAGAATCTTGGACCATTCCCTATCATCATGCACCCTAGAATGCACTCCTTCACACTCTGACTTCCCAACTCCATAAAGTCCATTCACCTCATTTTCCATGTTTCCCAATTGGAACCTTCCATTCCAAACACCATTCCAAACTGCATGCAACCTCCACCACCTCTGATCGAGGTTGACAGAGATGTCGAGTATGAAATTGCAGAAGTCCTCGACTCTAAGATTGATCAAAGGTGAAGACACTGCCAACTCCTTTACCTAGTCTGGTGGGCTAGCTATGAAGGGACTGATGAAGAAACCTCATGGCTGCTCACTACAGAGTTGGGCAATGCCAGTGAATTGCTCAAAGATTATCATGTGCAATATCCAACAAAACCTGGACCATTCCAACCTTGAGCTCATCACTCTGGTCACTCTGATTGGAATTGTGGCATTCACAAGTATCACAATTCACAAACATGAAGGGACAGAGCGAGTGGCTGCTACTTCTCCAGCTCCACTCCAGCCATCCCCTTGTCCTCTTCTAACATCCCCTCCACTTCTTCCTCCTCCGCTTCCAACTCTGGAAGCTCCTTCACCACTTCCTCCAACTCTTCCTCCTCCATCTTGTCATCTGTCTCCTGGTTGCCATACAACTCCATCCCTTTCAGCTCTACTAGCTGGTAGAGCAGGTTGTTCTGCCTTTTCAGCTGCTGAGCCTGTAGCCAGATGGCTAGCTCAATCACACTGAGGGACTTCCAAATGCCCTGCAGCTCATGGATGAGCAGGTCACCCTCCACAGTCCACTAGGACATGCTAGGCCCCGCTTCCAGCTCTGGCTCCAGTTCTGGCTCCACCACTCACCTCTGCCTCTGCCGCTTCTCCAGTGGCTCTGCCCCAAGCTGCACACACACCATCTTTGCAATGCTACACGACTTGCATGCCATCACTTTGCCTTTATTGGGGTACACACACTCAAGGCCCTGTTGGTCACACCATTCACACATGGGCAGTTCTGACACCCATTTCTTTCCCTTACCGGACGGCAGCACCAGCTGTTGGCTCTGGACCTCCTCTGCCTACCCCCATTTAGTTCTGGCTCTTTTCATTACCATGTCACTCACCCTTTGGCGCGCTGCCTGCTTCTCTCGTCATCTCTGCTCCACCTCCTCATGTGCCTTGCACTCCACCTCCTCATGTGCCCTCTGCTCCACCTCCTTCCACTCCCTTGTGTGCCTCTGCCGTTCCATGTACTTCACAGCACTGACCTCCTCACTGTTGTCCTCATCCTCTGCAAGTTGCATGTCAGACCAGGTGGTGACCTTGGTGATGTTGAGTTCTTTGGACATGGTGGTTGAGATGAGAGAGCAGATCACAGACCACACCAGACTTTATACCATGACACAGACACCCCTGGAAAGTTTTGGACTCCACATTTTTCCTTAGTCCACATTGTCTTTACTTACAGCCTTCAGGGGTTCAGGCCTAAGAGGGGGATACTGTCATATCCCTAAGTTCAACTTCAGTGCTCTGGACTAACTCCATAGAACTCTGCTCCCAGACTTGTCTCTCTGTTCCTCTTTTTTCATTTTCTCCTTCTGTGTCTCCATTCCTGTTTTCCCCATTTACCTTGACATTGCATGTAGAACTCTCCCATCACTGTGCTCACTATGCAAAGCACAGCTTGGGCTTTCATGTCTCCAGAGTATAACTCCAAGGGTTTATGTTTACTGATCACTTACCAACCTACCTTTCTCCATTAGTAATTTGCTTCCATCCTCTGTATATAAAGCCTTGTCTCTCCAATGTAATACCTTAGTTTGAATATCACCTAAGTCACTTCTCCTCTGAACTCTGTTGGATTCTGTCTTCAATATCCTCTATCCCACCCTCTGAAATACAAGGATGCAAATGTACAGAGGCGCAGCATGCTAGCCACATTGCTGAAGCCAAAGTCCTCCCCACTCCAACCTAACTCTGTACCCGCCATCCTGTCCCCTTGTCTCCTGCACCTCCAATCAACTGGAGTAGAGCAGAGAAAGACTGGACTTGACATATAATGCTCACACAGGAACTGCTCATGATGATGACAAAGTGAACGTACTCATAGAAGAATATGCTGAAAATAGGGGAACGACAAGGGCAAAGTAGAGAAAGAAAGATGATATCACAAAAGAGAAGGGAAATTGTAACATTACCCCCTTCATATACTCGAGCTCCTGGCTTGAAGATCTCAATGTCCATCAATCTGCGAAGATAGTCCAATGTAGAGTGCAGTGGCTTGCTCCACAGTGTAATGTTCAAGTGGACAATCGTCGATGGGGTGACCAATCTCATGGCAGTGAGTGCAAGTTCTTCCAGGACAGAAGTGGGGTCCATGGCCCCAGCACAGGCAGTATGAGCAGTGGGTAGTAAGGCAACAGCAAGTGGGATGACCAGGGGCAAGGATATGATAGGAAGGGCAGCAGTATTCTGGGCAATTGTCTTGATAGTGACCCAACAAGTTACAGTGGTAGCAATGAGTGGAAGGGGTGGCTGGGGAGCATACCAAAGGAGACTCAATGGTTTGGATCACAGAAGAGAGGACTTGTTGTCCGCTGGGAAGGAGGATAACCTGGAGGTTGGCTCAGTTGTGGGTGAGGATGGATTGGTCTAGGCGGTAGTCATCAGATAGTTGTGGTGGAGATGGAGGAAAGGGTGGAGCAGTATCAGAGAGGCAAGCAAGAAGAGGGGGAGGAGAAGATGGAGGGGGAATGATTAATGGGGGAGGAGAACATGGCATAGTGGCAAGAAGGGAGTGGTATTGATCATGAGCGTCCATGGGCATAGAGAGAAATATGTTTCGAAAAATGGGGTAGACTAAACTGGGACTGAGTCGCTCAATGAAAACATGGAAGCCATGAAGGTGAAGAAGAGTGAGGACTCATTCAGGAATATGATTAATCAAGAGACGAAGAGGAAGGTCAAAGCTTGCAGGAAGATCTGAGGGAGCAGACTGAAAGTGGAATCTCTGGGAGAAAGAAGCATTGAAGAAAAGGTGTACTAATTCCTGAGATATCTCGTCCTGTTGGAACAGGGGATCATTTTCAATGGTGTGGATGAGGGTGGGAGTGGTGAGGATGGCTGTGTAAAGCATGGAAATAGAAGACACTAGAAGAAAGGTAGGCTGAACAGGACACGAGTGTAAAGGCAAGGAAATAGAGATAATGGAGTGTGAGAGAGAGGAAGTAGGCAATTGGGAAGAAGACATTGTATGTGTATTTGAAAAGGGGAAGAGAGGCTAAGAGGAAAATAGTCAAGTGAAGGAAGGCGAGGGACATTGTTCTATTGTAGATTGTGGGTCTTTTTATAATTAGAGAGGATGACGTGAGCATGACAGAGATTACTTTCTGGTTCTCATGTGTCCTCAGATGCTGAGTAACCTTTCCATGTGGTCAGGTACTAATAGCAGCCAGGGGAGCCCTTGTGTGTGAGACTGCTGTCAACTTTATATTCTTCTTTGCCGTCTATAATGTCAGGTAGTGGAGTGGGAAAGGAGGGTCCATGTGCTTCTGTGGAGCAGTGCAGCGATAGAAGAGTGGCATGGAACACATCATGAATTTTCCATGAGGGTGGGAGACAGAGGCAGTAGGTAAGCAGGGATAGGACCTGTGAGATTTCAAAAGGGCTGAGGCACTTCAGAGCTAGTTTTCTAGAAGGGTATGGGATGCAGAGATTGGTCACTTCTAACCAGACCTTATCTCCAACCTTCCAGGGGAAAACTTCTGGGTGACATGTTGGGTCATTAGTCGTTGGGCCAATTTGTGGGCTGCTAAGGCTTCCTTTTTAGATTCTTCCATGTGGAAGAGTCGGTTAGTAAGGGCAGGAATGAAGGTGGTCCCTAGAGAGGGGGCAGGCATGTGGTTTGTACCCAAGTATGAGGGAGAAGGAGGAAGCCTTGGTGGATGAGTGCAGGGAGGAGTTGTGTTGGAATTCTGCTGTGGTGATGAAGGTGGACCAGGTGTGCAGCTGGTTGGTGCAGAATATTCAGAGGTAAGTCTCAAACTCCTGATTCACTCATTCAGTTTGACTGTCTGTCTGTGGGTGATAGGTGGTAGAGAGGCAAACATTGTAGTGGAGGAGGTGGGCAAGTTCTCAGGCAAATGTAGAGGTGAATTGTGGACCCCGATTAGAGATGATGGAGTCATGGAGGCCAAATTGTTTGAAGACATTGTTGAAAAAGAGTTGAGCTACTCCTACTGTGTCAATGGTATTGAGGCAAGGTATGAGAATTACCCCCTTCATAAGGCCATGGTCGACCACAAACAGCAAGGAATCAAATCCAGAGGACAAGGGGAGGTTGGTGATGAGGTCCATAGAAAGTTGGTAGAAAGGGAGAGTGGTGGAGGATGGGATCAGGGTGAGCAGAGGTGTGGTAGGATGAGTGTTGGCCTTGGATTGTTGACAAAGAGTGCAACCAGCAATGAAATTTCTGACAAAGGTGGCAAGACCCAGCCACCAGAAGTCATGTTCTAGGAGAGCTTTGGTGCAAAAGAAGCCCATATGACCAGTGGTAGGAGATGCATGAAGGATGTGCAAGAGGGCAGAGCAAGAGGCAGGGAGTACATACATATGATGGCAGTAATAAAGGTGGCCATTGTCAAAGGTCCAATCAGAGAGGGAAGAATGAGGGAAAAGAGGGGATCCCTCTTGAAGACTGTTTAGAGCACGAAGAACAAGGGGATTGGAAGAGGAGGATGAGTGAATGGAGTAAGCTAAGGACAGATCAAGAGCTTGGATAACCTGGGGATCTGGGAGAATGGGAGTAGAGGCATTGTCAAGGATAGTGTTGACTGAGTCCTTTCAAGAGAGGGTGTCGGCAGGGACCATGTGCAATTCTGGGGTAACCTGCCAGACGAGGTCAAAGTCTTGGAGAAAGAGAGACCAGTGGGCTTGTCAACAAGAGAGTTTGCAAGGGTCTTTGGGTATGAGAGGTTTTTATGGTCAGTGAGGATGGTGACAGAGTGGGAAGTGCCAAGGAGATATTGTCACCATTCCTGGAGGGCAAGGATGACTGTGAGGAGTTCCCAGTCATAGATATTGTAGTTCCATTTAGCAGGGGAGAAGGTCTTGGAGAAGTAGGTGCAGGGGTGAAAGTTGCCATTAGAGTCAGTCTGGAGGAGGACTGTGCCCATGGCAAGGAGTGAGGCATCAGTCATGATAGAGAATGGTTTAGAGACATCAGGGAAGGCAAGGACAGGAGAGGAGGAGAACTGTTGTTTTAAGATATTGAAAGCTCATTGCTGGAGGGAGGTCCATTTGCCAAGGTTCATCCTTGCAAGTGAGGAGAGTGAGGGGAGCAACAAGGTCAGAGAATCCTGGGATAAATTTGCGATAGAAGTTGGCAAATCCAAGGAAGGAGCAAATGCCTTTGACAGAAGTAGGAGGTTCCCAAGTGTTTATGGCTTTGAGTTTAGTGGGATCCATCTCTATTTGTCCTTGACTGATGATAAGACCCAAATATTCCATTTGTGGAATGTTGAAGAAGCATTTGGAGATCTTGAGTGATGGGCCATGTTCTCAGAGATGCAGGAGGACCTGTTTGGTGCAGGAGTGGTGGAGTTCCAGATCATCTTTGGTGTGGGTGCCAATGTCATCCATGTAGATCTTTAGCCATTGTTTCAAGATCATATCAGTGAAGATGTGATTCATGAAGGCTTGGAATGTTAGAGGTGTGTTGTTGAAACCAAAGAACATAACCATGGGTTTGAAGAGGCCAAGAGGGGTGATGAAGGCAGCTTTCCATTGGTCTTCTTCTTGCAGGTGGATGTTGTTATATCTCCAATGAATGTCGAATTTGGTGAAAAGCATGGAGTCCTTCATATCATTGATGAGTTCTGAAATGAGAGGGAGGGGATAAGTGTTGCAGATAGTATGTGAGTTAAGATACCTGTAGTCCTGACAAGGTCAAAGGATGCCATCCTTCTTAGGTATGAAGAAGAACAGGGATGCCTGAAGGGATTTCAACAGGACAATGTGACCAGTTTTGAGGTTTTCTTCAATGAAAGTTTGACAGGCTTCATGTTCAGCAGGGTTTAGAGGATAAATATTGGCGATCTTTGGGACAAAGGATGGTTTCAATTCGATGGTGTGGTTGAAAGGACAATGAGGAGGTAGGGTACTGAACATCTTTTCAGAAAAGATGTCAGCAAACTCTTTGCACAAAGGGGGAATCTCTTGTTCCTGGGGTTTCTCCTTTTGAGCTAGTTCCATAGAGAGTGTGATTTTGCCAAGGTGTTCTGGGTATTGGTTGGTGTTGTCCTTCTTCCAGGGCAGACTCTCATAAAGAGGTACCACAGCATCCTGGAGAGTAAGGGTGTTAGCCAACCAGTCAATGAGAGGATTCCATTTCTTGAGCCAAGTCATGCCCAAGATGATGCAGGGAGATCCAAGGGAGGTTACAAGGAATGTTATGGTGTTGGAGGTTCCAGAGAAGGTGACATTAGTGGTGATTGTATACTTAATGGTTCCTTGGTGGTTGGGTGTTCCATCAATGTTGTAGGCAGTGAGGGGTTGAGAGAGTCATCTGATGGCAGAGCAGAGGTGAGGGACTAGAGAGGTGTCAATGAAATTGCTAGTAGCACCACAATCAATGAGAGCAGTCGTGTCAATGCTTTGAGATCTTGCTTGTAGGTGGACTGGGAGGTGCATGGTTTGTTCATTGGAGAGTCCTACAAGTACAGCAGAGATATCTAGAGAAGGAGACATCGCTACTTCTTCCCTTACTGAAAACCCAAAGAAGTATCTTCCTTGGGGGTGTTGTTGAAACATAGCTTAAGGGTTTGTAAGATCTTGCCCTCATCCTTTCCAGAGGAGCAGAGGTTGTTGACATAGGTTTCTAGAGCAGTGGGAGTCTTGACTGGGGGAGACACGCTTGGTGGGGCTGTAGTGGTGCTGGTGGTCTAGACTTGTTGTGGGGTTCTGAAGTGGTTGGGGGGGAGTTGAGGTGTTGAAGGTGCGGCATTGTTGTGCATTGTGGCCCTTCTTTTGGCAGCAGAGACAAAGGCCCTCTCTGAAGCAGCAAGCATGTTCAGCAGGGGTGAGTTTGGAGATGCAGATGATATCCATGTCCATGGCATTGGGATCAGAGCTAGAGGAGCAAGGGGTAAATGACAAGGGGTGTTTATGACCCTTGTGAAGCATGGCAATGCAGGCTTTCTGTGTGTGGAAAGTCTTAGCTTTCTCAATCCACTCTGTGATAGTGGTGGGGACAATGGTCATGGAGAGGATCATGATGGCAAGTTGTTGGTCCAGTCCAAGGGAGAACTAGTCTATGAGGGTGTCATCATCAGTGATACCTGCTTTTGCAGTGAGGTATTGGAACTTGGTGATATATCTTTGGAATCCATTGTCCAGTTCTCCATCAGGTTGTTTGAAGGATTTCTGAATGAGCTTGGCAAGGTCTAGGCATGCTGTGGCTTTGGTGTCAAAGGAGTAGAAGGTGGACTTGAAGTTGGTGACAAATTTGTCAAAGGTTTTCTCAGTGGGAGTGATCTTGGCATTGCTCATATGTACAATTGAGCCACATTTTTGAGAAAGAGACTCCTCATCCCTTACTCATCTTGTTTAGGGTGGTCAAGATCTTGATCTCATCAGTGGAGTATAGCGTGGGATTGATGGTAAAGTATCCTTTCATAGCTTTAATCCATTGTGTTGCATTGGCAGGTTCACCAGAGAAGTCTGCAGGGAGAGCAGCTTTAAGCTTGGACATAGTGACTGAGGGTTGTGAGGCTGGGGGTGCTGGGGTTGGTGCATGCTGTGGGGGTGGTGCTAGGGCCATTGTGTGCTGTGGGGGTGGTGCTGGGGCTATTGTGCACTGTGGGACTGGTGGTGGTTGTGGTTGAGATTGTGGGGGTGTGAAGATTGGGAGTGTTATAGGACTAGGGTTGCTGGGGTACTGGGAGACAAAGAGCCTGTGACGATGTCTGGGGGTGGGGGGCTGGGGTGGTTCTAGGGTATGAGAGGTCAATGGTGGTGTCAACGTGGTCTCCTTGTCTGAGGACTCTGAGGCTATGATTTGAGGTATGGTGGCTGGGATTGTCCTACTCCTAGATAGGAGGGATGTAGGAGATTCTCAATCTTTTGTTATGCAGGGCATACCTCAAGTGACTAAGACTAAGATCCAATGGGCAGGATGCTCATGAAGAGGTACAACTCAGCCCACAGGGATGAAGGACTATATGCCTGGACAGGTGGTCAAAGGACTATACATTCTGAAGAATGGACTAGGGGACTAAGGGCCTGAGGAGGGCGGTGAAGGACTAGAGGCCTGAGGAGGTGGACAAGGGACTAGGAGGACTCAAGAGTACATGTAAATTGTGCAGATCGAGAATGTGGTACAAAGTAGTAAAGTAAGGTTTATATACCTGAAGGAAAAGTGCATGGACCAAGCAGTGCAGAATAGACACATAAGTGTAGAATGATATGGAATGTGATGGAAATCAGAAGTAAGATAAGCAATGATGACAATCATTGCTGCAGAATGACTAAGTGAAGAAGAAGATGAGAAGAGAACTAAAGTGATATAATGCTCACATGGGAACCACTCGTGACAATGACAAAGTGAATGTACTCATAGAAGAATATGCCAAAGATAGGGGAACAACAAGGGCAAAGTAGAGAAAGAAAGGTGATACCACAAAAGAGAAGGGAAATTGTAACAGTGTGCAAGTATAGCAAATAGTTGCACTTTCAGGTAAGCACTCCTAGAGTGCTTCCTGTGGCTGTGAGTGCTTCAGTGGCTGTGGCTGTGTGCTTCCAGAGCACTTCCAGCAGCTATGCTTGTGCACTTCCAGAGTGCTCCCAGGGGTGGATATAGATACAGCAGATTAGAACAGTAGGCCCTCTTTGGGTGTCTGCCAATATACCTGCTCATTCTCATTTTCTAACAGATGTAGTCCCAGCTCCTTGTTCACCTTCACTGCAAGTCCAAATTATTGTCATACAGTGACCTCCAAAACCATTGCAATGTTTAAGCCTAACATGGTGTGCAAAGCACAGCACAAGAATGCATGGGAATGTTGCTTAGCTTTGGTGGGACCAAATATAGTACAAACCCTTGGCTACACAGCCGTCCATAAGTCATG
>JBBPLS010000515.1:0-15473 GCA_038089895.1 Boletellus ananas | reverse complement strand
TGGCATGTTTGGGAGCCCGTTTCATGTCTTATCCTGGCAGATTTCCCCCAGTGCCACTTCGCTTCCTCCCACAGTGCTAGAGCCTGCTTGGTCTGTGTGTTTCTTATTCACCTGCATCTCCCTCTCACAGCAACATATCGGATGAAACAGGTAAGCATTTTCCTTTTCCTATTTCCAGCTCCTCTCACAGTGCTGGGGAATTGTCTAAGCCCACCCTCGCAGCTGGTTCCCCCTTTGTTTCAGGCCGGAAGCCTTTGGGGGCTTTTGCTCATGATCCCTACTGTGCCATACTCTGTACTATATACTCTGTACTTAGTTCGCACATGAATGTTAACTGTTCCTTCTTGTCCTGTCAGAACAGTGACCAGAGTGCGCAGATATTTATTTATTCACATGTAGGATAAGACATAGACAAAGTAAGGAAGGAAGTATGGCAAGCATTATGTAGTAGCAACTTGTCTCAACTCCTGAGAAACCAAGTATGCCTAGGAGCAGATTGAAAGGATCATCACCCTGTAGGAAGGGATCAATCAGCAGCCCCAAAGAGTGCACTTTCCTAATGATCGTCACTAGCTGGCCCATGCACAACGGGGTTTTCTGTGTTGCCAAGACATTTTGCAAGCTCTTCAACAAGCTGGTTAAGGAATGCTACAGGTCTGGGTCTACGCCATAGATAGACATGGCACAGGGAACAGGTCAAGCCGATTGTATCCAAGGTGACCAGCATTGCGGAGCTTTTCAAGTGTCACTGTTGTATATGGTGATTCTTTCAATGGTGCAAGTTTGCCAAGGTCATGATCCTTGATCCAGCTAGATATTTTATCTTTGAACCAGTTCTTCAGACAGGGAAAGCAAAATCCATGTGCACACTCCTGCACACTGGAGTGAAAGTAAACTTTAGTCTTGACAGAACGTGAACAGAAACCTACACAATTGGTTCTTGAGGAACGCAGTGGCATATGGGACACTGGAGGGCATGGTCCCACACATTAATAACCTATGTGCATGTCAGTGGCATGTTGTACCCCCCTACATCCATACGCACCGCTTGGTACTTGGCCTGTGATGCTGTCAACACAACTTCCAGGCAATTGTTTTCCTTCATCATCTCAAGTAGGTGAACTTCAGCATTGAGAAGTTCCTGCAGTCGAGACCATTGATCGCAATGACTAGCCTTGGGAATTTACTTACTTTACGATGCTGAAGGTTTTCAACTTCTAAGACAAGGCAAGAATGATCTTGATCAAGAGTATGGACCACCTCATCTCCTACTTCAGGAGAGGGGGATGTCTGAATACTGGAGTCGTAAAAAGAAGGTTCCTGAGTGGCGTTTTGCATACCCCTAGAAGCCCAGGAGCTGCCAGTAGGGGCATTTTGAACTTGTGTTTGATTGGTTTGGCTCCCAGAGGTTCAAGAACTGTGTGTGCAAGGTGAACTACCTTGGACTGGGGAATGAGCAATTGAACCTCCATAGAGCTGAGAGGTACAACACAGCCTAGTCTGTGGGGTGTGAGGAGAGGCAGAGGTCTGGGATCATTCAGCAGGCATAGTGAAGAGTGGCAGGGAAGTGGGGTGAAGCTATGATTCAAGACCTAAATTCCCAGCCTTTTGTATAGCATGCTTGAACAAAGGCTCAATAAGAACAAACATCATCTATATTCTGGATCTTGGCCTTGTGGTTGTCATGATCAGACTGTGATTACAGTTAGTATTGTTGGTAAATGAGTGAGTATTGACATCTACATACGTAATTTCTTTATGATAGATACACAGGCAGGCTTTATCTCCATATGTAACAGCTGTCGGTATTGGAAGTGAAAGCCTGGCTAAAAGCTATGACCCCTGTCTGCGAGGCAACAAAGAACTCATGTCTTTATCCACTTCCATTGGCATAGCTGACTGTAGTCTTGTTGGAAGCGACTCCAATGCCCCAAGTAGCCTTCTGTATGACTACCGAGATCTGGGTGGCCTGGACCTGGGGGAGGAACTTGAACATTTTGATAAGTTATACAAGAAGCACCACAGGCTTCTCATCCGGATGCAGGTAAAGGCTTGTTCTTGATCAATGTGGAAAAGCTCTCAACCTTTCCACCAGGAGAAGTATGAACATACCACCCAAGAGCTCGAAATGATGGTCGATCAGTTGCGTGACAATCTTCTGGAGCATAGACAAACTATGTTGCACAAACTTCCAGAAATGACTGGTAGGCCATACATTTGTCAGGATGATCACGTTGATGATGAAATCTGCAGCTTCCATCAGAGAGCATCGCCACCTAATTGAAGAAGAGCTTCAGTCAGTAAAAATGCTGTACACAGAGCTGGAGTCTCACCTGCACAGAATACAGATAGAACTGTCTGCGATGAAAGGATCCCACTCCACTCAAAAGGAGGCATTGAGCAAGGTTTCAGAAGGTCTTCATGGCATATGGATTGAAATGGATGGCATGAAGCGTGCAATAAGTAAGGTGGACCATATTCAAAACAAGGTAGCTACAGGTTTGTGAGCGGAGATGGCAACCTTTTGGACAGAGCTCAGCAGTGTGCAGGAAGTACAATTTGGCGAGGGCTGTGTGAGTGCAGAAACCGGCACTAGCTTGGGTGACAAATTCTGACATCTGGATGCATTGCTCGATGTTTCAGCACTTGATGCTCCACCTTTGGTATGTATGATCTCTGTCACCTGCTACAAGTGATTCGATGAAGCCATATTGCTGTTAGACACACCAATTCCAAGAGCAACATCACCTTGAGATATGTGGGAGAACTCTAGCTGACCTCCAAGACTTGAAACAAGCAGTTGACCATGTTTCTTGTGGTACCCAGACAGAGGTAGAAACACCAGATCAGTGCTCTGGCAGGGCAGTTCAAACTGACCTGGACAGTTGCCAAAGCTGCTTTCACTGAGCTTCTCGTGGTGTTCAAGTGGTAGATCTCATGACTGCCAAGTATCACATGCCATCTCCAAGTTGGTACTACCATCAGCCATGAATCCTTTTGATTTCTGGCATAATTTGTGTTTTACTATACACATTAGTGTGTATCAGGTGGATAGAGGTGTGGGACAAGCCTGACCAACCAATCTGGAGGCATACTCAGCAGACAGTGTAATTGTTTACATCATGATCTATCCAAGGAACATACTACAATGCATGATTTCTTTTCCCCACTTTCATCAACCATGTCCTCTGGTTCATAAATGTAAGAAGTGAAGTAACAAACTATATCTGACTGTTTCAATATGCGTGAATGTGCATGGAAGTCATTGTAGTATAACCAGATTTCAAGAAGGGGGAATGCCAAGTAAGGGTCCTTGCTTTGATCCTTGTCAGAAAGGGGGAGGTAGTCATGAACAGTGAAAAATGGCTCTACGATATCAGTACCATCTCATGTGCGACGGGAGTGCAAGAATACCATTTGAATTTGGGCAGGGACGATGGTGTTCTCACCAGACTGGGGTTCAGTATAGTTGACCAAGATGAATGAATTCCCCATATTCTTGCCAGGAGATGTGTATTCTAACTCAGCCACCCTGATAGAGCAGAGACGTTGGGCATTCTGGTTGAGTGGTGATAGAGGAGAACTGTATGCAGTCTGATATGTGTATCGAGCCATGGGATCTGGAATATCACAATTGATCCTTTCTAGTAACTTCTGATAGTCATCGTCACCCAGGGCCTCCAGCCTTGAAGCATCCATATTCGTTGACAATTCGCCAGTAGGAATAATGTTTGCCAATAGAGAACCCTAAGCTGAGGTTGAAAATGTCCTATGAAATTCCTGCACCATTTCTTCATACTCTTTCAGTGGTGGCCAGTCGAGGCCAGATGTGGCTGCTCAGAGGTTACTACCAACCAAAAAAATTTCTAGAAATGTTATTTCAATATCCCCTTAGAAAGTAAGCAAGTCAAAAGATGGTGTCAGGAGGTGAACACATTCATGTACCTGGCCTGTAATTAGTATTGAGCTTTTGCATCACTCCATTATACTGCTCAATGGGAAAAGACCACCATGCATGAACCAGGCCAAAAAGGGCAAGGCATTCATCAAGGTGGAGGGAGAGGTGGTGGTTACTGACCAAAGAGTGTCATTCAAAGGGCACACCAAGAGATTGGAGGTATCATGTGATGTGAAATGTGTACCTGGTGATCTGATCTTGTGATGTTGAGTGTCGAGTGGCAATGTCCACTGCAACAACAAGATCAATAAAGTTTTCTAATAGGAGTTTGTCTCTAGGCAATGTTGATGATGACAACCATTCCCAAACAAGTGTGATAACTAGGCTGATTGTACAAACAGAATGCCACTAGTCGGCAGTAAGTTTTCCATGTGTTGGACTACCAAAGTTGCATGGGGGGCGAGACAACCAGGATGAGAACGTAGTTTGGCAGATGTCATCTCAGACAGTCTGCAAGAGGTCTGTAGAGAGCACTGTGAATGTCAAAAGGTCTGATACACTGTCGTTATCATCAACCAGGGCAAAGTCTGCAGTCGGCTTATCCAGGATTGGTGGAAGTCTGATGGTTACTTGAGGGTTCTGACGATACTATAAAAACAATCATATGCAATCCCAATACTCAACACTGACACCACTTACCCACTCAATGAGCATTACAATGTAATCACACTTTGACGTAGATGTTCTGGGCACAACACCATTGAACTGGGCAATGGCACTCAAGTATCCCTTTCACACAGCCTTGAGCCTCATGGCAGATGTGTCCTTGATGGCCTTTGCTGCAGTCTCCAACTTGATGGCCTGGTGTTCTGGTGTATGAGGTTGCATCTTTGGAGTTGCATTGGATGTCTTGACAGAGATGCCCCAGACATCATGACAATGGTGTTGTAGCTCTCCTAAAAAGAGGTTATGCATCACATCCAGAAGTGCGAATCTCATAGGGTTCCAGTATGGAAGTCAAAGTAGCTCTGACCATCACAGTCCAGTGAGCTTGAATATTTCTTGGTGCTCATTGAGGCTAGCTGCATCCTTCCAGCATTCAGCAAGTGCAACATGCTCAGCCTAGGTTCGTCGAGGCCATGAGGCTTTGACCAGATTATGTATATCCTTTAAAGAAAGATTACAGAATGAGCAGAAGAAATTAGACCCATGCCCAGCAAATCCCACAGTCTTCCAAAGGGCAGGGAGATCACAGACAAGGGGCACCAACACGCATCGGACAAGAAATTCAACAAGGTACTGTCAAGCCAACCATAGGCATAATCCAATGGTCCATAAACACAGGAGTTTGTTGACGAGAGGACAAAGAAGGTGATTAATTTGAGACAGTGAAGGTTCTTTGGGACCTGGAATGACTCCCACAAGGTAAACATTTTCCAACTTGTAATGGAGGTGGTGAGGCAAGTTCAAACAAATCATATATCACTCCGGTAGAATGGCTCTTCCCCACTTGCTTGTTTGAGTAGGGGTTGAACCAATCAATAAATAGAGCAAATACAAGGTGAATTGATCCTGGGGGCTGGAATGAGAATGGCTTTCCATCTGGTCCTTGAAGTTCACAGAGACCACTCGCATCCCAGATGTCACAGTAAACCCCATCTGGAGATGCTGTATTCCATGCATTCTCCATGAGTTCTCGAAGGCCTGATCATGAGAAAAGTCTTGCCAACCAAGATGACATCGGCTGGTGGCCAAATATCCAAGCTGGCTGGAAGCATGACACAATATCAGGTTGACATAGTAGTTTCGTGCCACATGGTGGCCTGTCAAGGGTTTCCTGGAAGGTACAGGATGGTGGGTATGGACTGCGCAACACAGTGTCTGGAGCATAGAGTGCAAAACAGCTTGGGCAACATGGGTAGCGTACAATATTGGGTTTGAGATTGAAATACTTGACTGCAGTATGAATATCCTTGAGCATCTGGTTCAGAATAACTTGTTGCGAGGATGTGATAGTCGAGCTACAAAGCTAAAAGGCAGCAAAGACAGTGGCACGAAGAGCGATGAAGATGAAGCGACATTTGATTCAAGATACACTAGCAAGAGCATGGAGAGCAATTACAAGGAAAGTAGTGACCATGCAGATTGGATCTTGCAACCGTGAAGGTTCCGAGAGATGATCTGTGAAGCCCAGGCTAAGCAATTGCATTCTCTGCAAGTCTGTAGAACATACCCATATTGATCACCTGATCCAAAGTGCTCAACAAATCATGCAAACTTTGTGAGTGAATGCTGGACTTGGCAGGACTTAGAAACTGGTGTACTCTCCACTGTCTATTCTTTTCTCCCCTTAATGCCTCTACCTCTGCATTGATCCTGACAAGAAGGTGTTTGTGCCTCGCAGAGAGGTCGGCATCACCAGCATCAGGCATTGCTAGGACCGTATGGCCAGTCTCTGCTAACTAGCCAACATGAGATATGAAATGCTCATTATTGGAGCTCACAGGCTCCAGCTGCATGTCATCTGTAGATCCATTGGAGGGAGGAACTGGTGGAAATGACAACAGTGGGCATGCACCTGACTTAAAACTTTGACAGTGATGATTGACTTGCAGGCCCAGAATCGTGACCTCCTTGGCCATCCAAATTTAATGATAAGATGACAAGACGGGACAATGGTGCTCACCCTCAGAAGGTCGTCTTTCGCTCTCTGAAGGTCATTGTGCATCTCGTCACTTACTTCTCACACATCATTTTCACCATTGACATGGCTCGAGCTGGCTTTGGGTGGAAACAAGGAGTCTTGCCTAACCTGCACATGATGCACAAGTGAGAAATCAAAGAGTAATCTTCATGACGACTCATAGGAGGTATAAAGAGGGTTGCATACACAGATTCAACATCCCTCTGACGAGTTGGAATGTCTTCTACTTGTCTTTCCTGTTCTAGGGTTCTTGAGACAATGGTACATTCAACAATAGACTGGGATTGATGTTCCAGGTTATCATCCAGATCCAAGTCCTCATGTCTCACTCGAGTGGCATGTCTTTGGAAGGTATGGGAGTCTATGAGCTGCCCTTTTTGGTTGACTCCATCGACATCCACGAACACGAACTGGCTGCAAACACTACATAGACAGTGTCTCTCAGCCATGAGCAGACAAAGCTATGTTGCATGGACAGGCAAAAGATAATAATTGCTGGTAGCCAACCATTCTGATCTAAATCAGCATGACATCCTACACATGTCCCAGTTTAATTACTGCCAGATACAAACTTCGCCAACATATCCTCCACTCCACCCTGTCAACCATCCTCAGCCCAGCTGTTGGCAACATATATCTGACCGCTGATGATCACTGATGGCTTGCCAATCAGTGATGTTTGAGGTGTTCAACCAACTTCCTTGACAGCCCTTTCCAATAATCTGGTTCATTGTACCCCATTGTACACTCACTTACTATGTTACAAATGAGTCTGCCACATCTGTCCTTTTGCCCTGTGTTGGTTGGCATGAGACCTTTGTTTCATGACTCTGCCAGGAACTAATAGTTGTAATTACTTAGTGGGGATGTATATCCCTGTCTGGATACAAGTAACTTATAAGTACTTACCTCATGGTGGATATATCCATAGGTCAACCGAGTTATATCCAGATGCCTACCAGGATCGTCAATGGGAATACCTGATGCTACCCGGTGATACCACACACCCTCAGTCTCAGCCTTGGCTTCCGACTCTGACTTAGGTAGTGATGTATGGTGGCCTGGCTCGGGTCCAACTTTGGGTGCTGGAGCACTCGAGGCCATGGCCTGGATGATGGGACGATGACAATGGAAAGAGGGGCAGGGCAACGCTGATGTTGGGGCGAGGGTTAGGTTGGCCGATGGTATGGCCATCAGCAAGGCCAAGACACTAAAGGTCCTGACATACAGAGTGTGTGGATTATATCAAAGCTCTACTCACTTGAAAGTTATGGGTGCCACATTGACACGATCAAACTGGACCATAAATACACCTGTGCCCACGTGGGATTGTGGTCTGTCACACGTCACATTACATAAGTAAGCATTG
The DNA here is from genome assembly GCA_038089895.1 of Boletellus ananas. NCBI lineage: Eukaryota > Fungi > Basidiomycota > Agaricomycetes > Boletales > Boletaceae > Boletellus > Boletellus ananas. The sequence goes on along the minus strand of JBBPLS010000515.1, from coordinate 7,502 downwards.
AATGCGGTGGGTCAAAGGAACAGACACAGTGGGCGATTAAATGTGCAGATTTAGCGTCACATCTGTACTTTCAGGTATCCACATTACACATCTTGGATTGTGCCATGGAGACCCCGTGAACTTCATATCCAGAGTCACTAAATGCATGCATTCGACTTTGCAAGGGAATGGATTCCTGAGCCACCACCCCAATAGCCATGTCTCTACAATATTGTCATGAAGCCATCCTCCAAGGCGAACATCGCGGGCCAATCGTCTCCTTATCCTATAACTCAGACACTTCCTTATTGGTGTGTGGGTCACTGGATGGTAAACTCACTATCTGGTCATGCAAATTAGAAAAGTTGCTAGTTGTTGTTTCTAGCCTTTGTGGTTTTCTGTGCATAAGCTGGGTCCCCCAGTCACAGGACATGCTACTTTGTGGGCTGGAGAGTGGTTCAGTCATTTCTGTTAGGATGGACAAGGTGGGTCTGTTCTCCGACACAGGTGTATTTGTACTAAGCCCCATACAGTAGGAGTATGTATCAGCATCCAGATACTTTGCTCACAGATGGCCTGTGGAGTGTCTTTCTCTATATGGGCCTTATGCTGCAACAGGATCATTTTAGGAGGTGAAAGTGAGGCATTACCAAAGTATGTGCGGCACTTTACAGTCAGAAATCTGCAAAACTTTACTGATAACTTGTTTCGTTAGCTACTTCTTGTTTGGGGCATGACATTGATTGCTGGAGTCTCACAAATAATCTTGGCCTGCCTTGTTCTTTGGGTGAGAATCGACATGCAGAAATCATAGTAACCTTGCTTCTATGGGCACGCACTGAGTATTCATCCCAAACATTGCTAGTGACTTATCTCCACTATGGTGTTGTATTTTGGGATTTGGCCTCGGAAGCAGGACAGGACCCACACTGTCTTTCCATCTTTTCTTTGGCATGAGTAGACCTTAATGCTTGTTCTATGTCTTGTTGACAATCTTGTAGCACAGGCAGTTGTATTTCGCCAGATCATTGTTATATTGCAATCTCAAACCTTCATACTGGATTCGATATTTACAACATAACTATGAAAAGCCCAGTGTGGGACTTCCCTCACGGTGTTTCATGCCCATCCTATTCACTGGTGAGCTTTGTACATGATGGGTTTGCTTTGGTAGGAGGGACATCTGGTGGAGTTGCTCATATCTGGGATACAACTACAGGACATGCACTAGAGCCTCTAGTGCACAAAGAAAATGACACCATATGGGCCCTTGCTGTTGGTATCATCATTACCCCTTATATGTTTCTATGTGAGATTTAATTGTTGTTATAGGTTCACAACAATGCATCTTCTGGAAGACTCATCATTGCAACCTCAGCAAAGTTGCCTGACCATTTACCATATACTGTAATTTGGAGGGCAAGGAATATATGTGAGGAATTTGCTCATTCTACCAGTGGGAGGAAGCTGACATTGATGGTACAGATAAGCAGCACAGTTCACATAAGTGCGGAAGTCAGGAACTGAGGGCAGCTGAACGACATACCCAACACGTTTGGATAGTTCTCATTGTTGTGGTTTTTCTTGTCGGAGCCGTGCTTGTTTTTCAGCTAGGCCTCATTTGATGTATTCAGAAGGAGTGTCCATGGGTTTCTATCATACATGAGACCTGAGATTCTACAGTGAAGAGTTGATGTTGTAGTGGTTGTGTTGGGGGAGCAGGTAATCAGGAATCTCGACTTTGCTCTTGCCCTTACAACAATGATGTGCAGGCTTACTGAGTACTACCGTGCTATAGCCCGCCCAGCAATGGCGAAGCCTGGCCCTCTTGCACCACCACTGTCATGGTTTTGGTCAAATGGTAACTCAGAGCTGCTTTCCAAGTAGGCACATATCTGCACAGTGGGCACAGCTTTTCTGCAAGGTACTATCTTGGACATTAACTTCACAATGAAATGCAAAGTAAAAGCCATTGAAGAAGCATCCTACTCTCATTAAAATTAGTCAGCGCAGCTTCGGCATGGATAAGTGGACCGGTGAGCTCATACCTATAGGGAGGGCACTTGCTTTAGTCTGGTGACCAGACTACACTTGCTAAGCATTCAACATCCCCGCTGTGTCCCCCAGCTGTTTGCTTGCTCACTCTGAATGAGTAAACCAATTATTCATGCTCACCCGCTCACTGGCATGCATGACCTAGGTCACCCGGTTCATTGGTGTCCAGTCTGACACAATCAGTTCATGCCACCATTTCACTGCACCCACTCTCACACTGCACCTATTGCTGAACGTGTACTGTGTCACCACTAAATGCTGCACACTGATCCAAAGCTTTCAGGGGTCTGGATTGGACCTGTGCGCACAACATGTTGTATGAAAGCCAGATCCCTGATCCCGACTTGCCATGGCCAATGCACACATCCAACCTGCAGACATTGCAGAAAAACCAAGTGGGGTGGTTCCCAGGGAGCATGCTATGGCACCTAGTTGGCTTTGTCTGGGTCAATGGATACATACATTGTTGCTCTGGATGAGGACAGAATATAATCATACTGGTGGCTCATTATACTGATTCAAGGTGATATAACTGGGGACACTCATTTCTTGTACACTTTATCCCAGGTTATTTTCTGCACCAGAGAAGGTTGTCCTCCTTTGGACACTGTGAGGAATCGAGGCTCCATCCTGGGCGGTCTAACCACAGAATACCCTGCCGGGGCTTGTATCCACGTGTCACCCTGCCAGACCCATACTTGGCACCATTTCTCAGAATCCACCCAGTGGATGTAGACATCCCCTTCCTCAGAACCCCTCTCTGAAGGACACTTGATGCATGCATTTGACCTGGCTTGAAAATAGCCAAAACCTCCACCCCCCCTTCAGAACTTGACGGATCTTCAGCACACACCCTCTTCAGCAATGCTTGGGGGAGGTAAATCTGGACCCGGTATCAACTGCCTGTTTCAGTTTTCATCAGCATGGGCCCACTGTGAACATATTATTCCACACCTCAAGGGCACTGATATAGATCCTAGTAAAGGATCTGACACCACAGAGGATCTCCTATATACCCATTAGTGAAATAGTACATCGTAGACTCATGCAGTACTATTACCCCAGTGGCCAAGGTTCATTTGAGTTTGTCAGGAACATTCTGCTCTTTGTGATGCCAGGGTGATCATGAGGCACCTTGACGCTTTCTGGCAAACCCAGATATGTAGGACGATCTCTATGAATGCAGGCATCAACTGTAAATAAGCATTCTGTTGGCATGCACTTTTGTACTGGGACTTCTCTTTGAAAGGTGATCAATCTGGTGATCACTTGACCATACTGAAGTAAATCCAACAATTGGTTGTAGTTGTGGGCACTGCCTTCCTTTCTTGTACATGTAGTGTCTTGCTCAGCCAACCACTTGCCAGTCCCTGGTAGCTCCAACGAGTTGGTGACGACCTGGTTCAGCTTTGGCCATTTGCAAGTTCTCACTGACAACTGGGCCAGTCATATGTGGGGCACATCGTTGATTTCATGCATGTGCTGGCACCTTACTGTTTTGTAAGTCCCTGTGATGATATTTACACATAACTCACAGGAGTGTATCTCTCTGTCCTCTTGTATATATATCCTTGCAAGTGTTTTGGTACACAGGTTATTGCTAACGTATATTTAGATGTATCAGACTGGTGGGTGGGTCTCATCCCTCAGTAGCATTCATCCTGATACTTGGATCACCACACCTCATGTCCTGAGAACAAAGGCTTTGAGCTCAGTGGCTCACCACATATATATTTGCCTTGCGTCTGACCTCCACATCCTTCCAATTCTGACACTGTACATCTCCAAGCACTCTCCATGCCAGCCCTCCCAAACATTCTCCAGAAGTATGTGTCTGTTGAACTTGCTTTATGTATTTATAGATTGACATGACTCCAGTGTGATGGTTGCATTCGCATTGAGCCATATCACAATTGCTGAGGCATAGAGGATGATGAGTATGTTGCTTGACCTTCCCTGCCCTGGGTCCATCCTTCTTGTTGTGGGCAACCAGCCACGTTCACATGCATATTGTCTCCTTTATTGACCTTTGACCTGTTCTGAGCACACCTGTTTGTTAATCAGCCTGGCTTCTTCTCAAAAGTCGAGATAAAAGCATATGTGTCATTGAAACACTTCATGTTGACATGGCTCTTGCCCAGAAAATCCCCAGCGTAAGCCTTTCAATTTCGTGAATCAGGAATAGAGATTAATTTCTGTATAGGATTTCTATGTCGTCTTGCAGAGAATAAAGAGCTCTTTCGTCATCCATTTCCCCAATGGCAAGGCATACTGGGCCTTTCATAGTCGAGTGCAGACGCTTGACATATCCACACTATTGTCCAAGGTCCCATACGATGATCTTTGTGCTGCCTGGTTGGGTTTTGATGTTCCTTTCGAATTCCCCCCCACCATGAGACCCTATTGAGAACCAGCTGTGTGTGGCACTGTTTCAGTTATAGATCACTCAGGAGATGTTATTCCACCAGATCCAACCCCAGTTCCACCCTCCATTTATGCTCCTGAGGCTGTACATCATAGCAAAAGTCAGATCAAGATCGATTCCCCCCCCACAATGAAGCTCTATCAAGAGCATGATGAATCCAGTGTCTTGCTCGAGTCTGGCTCCATTGACATAGAGTTCCAATGGCCTTCTTCAGGCACCTCTATGCTTTTCAACTTAGAACTGATGTTTACTAGAGAGTTCCCTGTATCCTGAATATCCAACATCTATCTCAGAGTCCCTTACAGCCCTCCCCTCACCCCTCCAATACCAATTCACATGTTTTCCTGTGATGCCACTTCTAGACCAAGATGTGGTTGAGACTGAGGCTAATAGTCTGGTGACCAGATCATCTGAGGTTTGAGGTAACTCGGGCAGCAAACTGTCAATAGATGGTAAATGGTATAAATGGACGAGCATGCCAGATCTGATTATGTGTACCATTAATTATTAATCATTTTGCATTCCCATTTTCTCATTGGCTCAAATTGCAAATAATTTGCTTATGGCATGAGAACCCGTGCTCTCCAATCAATGTGAACAAAATTTACCAAACTGTCTGTTGATGGTTTGCCTCTGAGGTATGTACACGATAGGAGTAAGGATGCAGGAAAAAGCCCCAAAGAGCTTTCTGGCCCAATGCATTATGAAGGCGAGCAAGCTGCATACCCACCAGGAGCTTGTGATCAACACCTGCAGTACCACTTACCCCCCACAGAAGGAAGAGGCTCCAAAGGATACCAGGGGATACAGTGTTCACATGTATGGTTATATACCAGTGGACATGGCATCAAATGTGCATATGGTTTGATGCCAGCGGATGCCAATGGTGCATGTATGATCAGAAACCAGTGGATGGGACTTGATGGTCTGTATGGATAGCAGAGTGTGTACACTGGTGCTCACTGGCGTCCAATTAGTAAAAACTTGGGATGCACCAGTGGGTGTCGACAAAATGTGCATCAACACGGAAAGAGTGGGCCAATGAGTAGACATACCGGAGAGAGGCACCCATGAAGTGGAGGGGCCCAGAGATGAGTGCTGGCGCAACATATGTCAGTGAGCTGGTGAGAAGGCATCCATATGGTCAAGGACTGGTGGATGTGCCATGGCGAGCACCAAGTGCGACCTGCAAAAAAGAGGAGTGGGCAAGACGCCCAATACTGGCTCCAAAGCTGGCACCAGATGGCAGATGAGAAGTTGTGCTGCCACATCACCACCTGACTCCACTGCTCTTTCAAAACTTGCTGAGCACTGCACATTGGTGGTACACACCTTGTTTCCAGGTGAACTTGGGTTCAGAGTTCGAAGCAATGAAGGAAATGGATGGATCATATTAATACAATGTTCATAATAATACAGAGTCTGGACGACACACCTCATCCTCAGTCAGAGTCTTTCCTACACCTGTGATACTCTGGATGACTGGGAAGTATTCATGCATTAGCCAGGTGTCCTTGCAGGATGTAGCCTCACCTACTGGGTCAGAGAACACAAAATGCACAATTAAAGTTGTTCTCATTGATGTCACTCGGGACCAGGGCGCTCTGGTTGCAAATCTACTTATACATTCCCAGCACGACAAAGAAAATCTGAGCAGCAAAGACATATATACTTGAGAACCACGATGTGTCATGCTGTGACTACCACTCGTAGAGACCTGTGCACTGGGTATATGATATGCCAACTTTGGATGCATGCCACTGTTGTGAGTGTGCAAGCAAGGTCGACGCTAGTCAACACCAACATATTTACAGTATCCGGAATCATATACCAAGCCAGCAGCAGCATGGATCCAAGGATAATCAATAATCGATAACTAATGAGTGGCGTACACCGTGACAAGCCTAGGTTGCATTGAGCCACTGCAGTCATGTTGACTGCCTTCCCTTCAGTCAGTCACATGATGTCAGTTTCTAGGCAGCCTTCTCCCCTCCAATTTAACAAGGATCCTCATCTAAGTTCTTCACACTTTACGGCCGAGCAACCTCCTGATAAGCAGCCAGCTGGCAATCAGGGGCTCCAACAGGTGTGGCTCCTCATGCTTTGATATTGCACAATCCACTTAATGCACATCTTAGCTTGATAGTTTGGTATCATATTCATTGAGTAACCTCCTTTCATTGAGTTGCAGTTTGTATCTCATTCATTTATATAGGTTCTCTCATTCAGCCCCAGTTCTACTGGCTCAGTCAGGGTGGTTATCATCGACCATTTTCTAGTGAGGACATCATTAGTGATGGACTCCCTAGTCCACTTTCGCTGGAACCAGCAAGTTGCATGGTACCTCCATCCAAACTTAATGAATGCCATCACCACTACTTTTCCAGAATCTGGCTATGGATAATTCCTGTCACTTCACTGCAGATCTTTGGGTCGTTCCAATATCACTACATACAGAAGGGGATCATAATGATGGCCCCTTCCTCCTGGATATGGTGGAATAGTCAAAGTACTGCACAGACTTCAGCTCGACACTTACAGGATGCAGTTGAAGATCTCTCCATTCATCTCAATTCCATAGAGTCTGCCACTGGGTCACTCATACAATGGAGTCAAATTGTACAGGAAATGGTTGAAGAGTTATCTACCCACCTCAAATCTGCAGAGATTGCTATTCACTCTGTTGCAAATTTCTGTTCAGAAAAACAGGAAGCTCAACATGCGTACCTTTGTCTCCTCAAAGAGCTCGAGGGGGCAGACAACTTTGCTCTCACTGCTGCTGGCACCAAGGTGGTAGGCTCCTTGACCACTGATGGATCACAGCATTATGCATGGTTCCAAGCACAATCTTCACCATCTTCTTCAGATCCACCAGAGGTCATGCTTGATGGGCAGTTATGGAAAGGACATTGCTGGGATATGTCTTGTTCTAATGGCCAGCTGGGAATATCCCTCACTCATCCAGTAGTCATCACTGATGTGACAATTGACCACATTCCACAAGGACTTGCTTCTGACATGCAGCAGGCTCCCAAACTTGCTG
>JBBPLS010000514.1:0-15488 GCA_038089895.1 Boletellus ananas | reverse complement strand
AGCCGCTTGTCGTTCACCAGGGGAGAGTGGGTAAAGTTTCCCAATTTTGGGAACAAAGGAGTCGTCAAGGTTTATGGCGTGGTCGTAGGGTCGAGAGGGGGGTACGTGATCAGTGGCTTCCTTGCTGAAGACTTTGGCGAACTCAGCATAGGCCGGGGGGAGTGTTTTCTTAGGTTTGGCCAGCTCAGCTTGCATGGCCAATTCAGTGGATAGGGTGAGCTTTCGAACGTATTCGATAAGCGAGGGGTTGGCAATCCGGGATCCGTAACGTTGGACCCGGTTCAAGTGGTAGAGGCCTAGGCCTCGGACGATGTAGTCGTCAGCGTCTTCGGTTTTGTTGTACTTCCGAAAGCCTGACAGTTCCGTGGGGTCGAGGGTGGTTTGTTTTCGAGGATTGACCCTAGGGAGGGGGGTCGTGGTGCGCGGGGTATGCTGGGTGAACTTAGTGTGGGTGGTGCAGTGGGCTTTGTCAAGGAGAGCTGATTTATCCTTTTCTAAAGGAATCAAGACTCGGCCGACTTCCCAGTCGATGGTGGGGTTTGTGGCTTGAAGCCACGGATATCCTAGGATGGCGTTTTCTCTTCCTCCATGCATGACATTGAAGGCGATTTTTTGTGTGACGCCACCGATCTGTGTGAAAAGGACCACCTCGTATTTGCAGACGGTGTTCGTGGAGTTGTCTGTGTTTTTAATTGCAAAGGGGTGTTCGAGGGGAGAGATGGGAATGTCATTCCTTTTGACAAAATCCCAATCAATACAGTTTATCATGGCACCCGAGTCGATGATGGCAGCGGTTTCCACGGTTTTCATGGTGAGGGGGGATACAATGAGTGTCAAAGCGAGGTACAGGGAGTTTCGCTTTGTTCCAGGTACGGGGGAGACGGTGGTACTGGGTTTCTTGTCTGTGGGTTCTGTGATAAGGAATGCCTTTTTCCCGAGTTTTGAAAGGGTGGTGTGGGTTCCTTTAGGGAGTTCTGTGGTTGGCTGTGTCCGGAACGGATTCCGGGAGGCAGGGTTGACGGAGGGTGTCGCTGGGAAAGCGGGTTCAGTGGTAAAGGCTTCACACCCCAATTTCCTGATGGTGGCGGTGTGTTCAGAGTCGTCCTTCCTGATGGGTCTACGGAAGGGGTTCGTGGTATGTGGTTCTTCCAGAGCAGCAAGGGCTTGGAAGGGGTTCTGGGTTCGTTTCAGACCGAGCGTGGTCTGAAAGGGTTTCTGGGTGAGGTCCGAAGCACTTCTGGTACGTCGGAAAGGGTTTGAGGGGTATGGTGCAGGGGTGTCAGTGGTTTTCCTAAGAGCCAGTCTGGCTCGGAAGGGGTTCGTGGGTACGGGGACAGGGGTGTTCTGGGTGCGAGGAGTGGGGAAGCTCCTGGTGCGGGGTCGTGGGGTCGGGGTGTCAAGGGTTCTCGGGCATTCCCGAGTCATGTGTCCGTGTTGACGGCAGCGGAAGCACCGTCCTTCTCTCTGGCAGTTCTCCCGTTCCGTGGGAGAAAGCTTGGCGAGGCGTGGGGTCAAGGGTTTCGATGGGTACATGGTTCAGTGGGTGGCGAAGGGGAGGCCTCGCCGTTCGGTGGGTTCGGTGGTGTCGGTGGTTTCGAGGGGGAGGCGCGTACACGATGGTAGGCCTAGAGATAAGCTAGTCTTTTGTTACGCTTGGCGCAAGTAGCGTCGAGCGTAGACTCAAAAGCCTGGTCGTTGGTTCAGTGGTTCGAGGGAAACCGCAAGGACGAGAGTCGCTTAGCGGGTCGAGGTAAGGCCACACTAGGACAACTGTTGCTAGGTGGATTCTGTGGTTCAAGGGGGCCGGCCAAGGAGCAAGGCTCGCTTGGTGGATCGAGGGGGACCGCAAGGACGAGAGTCACTTAGCGGGTCTAGGTTATCTTCCTAGGAGCAGTGCTCGCTAGGTGGGCTGGGGTCCGAGGTAATGAGGCTAGATTGAGTAAGACTAGCTTAAGGAATACAGGCCTAAGTACTCGGGTTTATATACATGGGCAAAGTGCGCACAGACCAAGCGGTGCGGACAAGTTGTCAGCGATAAAGAGTCATAGGTGATGAGTCAATGAGAAAAAGAAGCGGGATATGACAAAGGTGAAATGAGTCAATGAGAAAAAGAAGCAAAGTATGACAAAGTAAGAGTAATCAAGATGAGTCAGTGAGAAACGAAGAAGATCGTGGAATGGAGAGGAAGCCCCGTGTGTAAGACACGATGACTAAAGAGAAACAGCATCCGTGTGGTGTGCGATGTGATCGGGTGAAGGTGTCAGGAAAAGATAAAGCGTGTGAAGAAAGGAAAAAGGAATTGTAACAGTGTCGTTGTCGGAGAAGATAAGGAGGTCATCCATGTAAATGACCAGCCATCCTTCAGCTATCATGTCGTGGAAGGAATCGCTCATGAAGCGTTGAAATGTGGGGGGAGAGTTGGTCATGCCGAAGAACATGACGGTCAGTTCAAAGAGTCCTCGGTGAGTGATGAAGGCAGCCTTCCATTGGTCGCCCTCCTTGATTCAGACATTATTATATCCCCATCGCACATCGAACTTGGTGAAGACAGTGGTATCTTTTAACTTGTTGATGAGGTCAGAGATCAGGGGGAGAGGGTAGGCGTCCCGGATGGTGTGTTCATTAAGGTACCGGTAATCCTGACAGGGTCGGAGACCCCCATCCTTCTTTTTGACAAAGAAGAAGGAGGACGCTTGGGGAGACTTGGAAGGTCTAATCTTTCCTGACTTCAGATTTTCATCGATGAAGTCATCAGTGGCTTGTCGTTCAGCGGAGGAGAGGGGGTATAGTTTCCCTATTTTAGGGATGAAGGAGTCCTTGAGGTTGATGGTGTGGTCGTAGGGTCGGGAGGGGGGTACGTGATCAGTGGCTTCTTTGCTGAAGACTTTAGTGAATTCAGCATAGGCTGGAGGGAGTTCTTTCTTGGGTTTAGCCAGCTCAGCTTGCATGGCTAACTTGGTGGACAGTGTAAGCTTTCGGACATATTCGATAAGCGAGGGATTAGTGATCCGAGATCTGTATCATTGAACTCGGTTGAGATGGTAGAGGCCGAGTCCTCGGACAATATAATCATCAGAGTCCTCAGTCTCGTTATACTTCCGGAAACCAGAGAGTTTGGTGGCGTCAAGGGTGGTTTCTTTTCTGGGGTTAACAGGCAAAGGAAGAGAAGATGGGGAGTAGGTGGTATGCTTGGTGAAGATGGTGCAGGCGTTTCAGTGAGATTTCATGAGAAGGGCTGACCTGTCTTGATCCATGGGAATCAGGACTCACCCTGCCTTCCAGTCAATTGTGGGATTGGTGGCTTTCAGCCATGGGTAACCAAGGATAGCATTCTCTTGTCCTCCATTGAAGATGTAAAAAGCAATCCGTTGAGTGATGTCCCCAATCTGAGTGTAGAGTACGGCTTCGTACTTGCAGGTGGTGTTGGTGGACATGTCGGTATTTCGAATGGAAAACAGGTGTTCAAGGGGGGTGATGGGGATGTCATTTCGTTTTACAAAGTCCCAGTCGATGCAGTTGATCTGGGCTCCCGAATTGAGGATGGCAGTGGTTTCGACAGTTTTCATAGTGAGGGGGGAGACAATGAATTTCAGTGCGAGGTACAGGGAATTTCGTTTGGTCTTGGGTACACTATGTATAGTGGTGGAGGGGGCTGACGTTGAGGCGGGTCTCCGTTCTAAAAATCCTGCAAAAATGCTTTGCGCCCCAACTTCCTGATGGTGGCGTCGTGTTCTTCTTCCACTTCCTCCACCAAGGCAGAGCCTTCTATGACTGCTACCTTTTTGGCACGGAAGGGGTTGTTGGTGCGGGAGGTAGGGGTGTCATTGGTCTTGGGGCATTTCCGGGCCATGTGTCCTTTCTGACGGCATTGGAAACAACGTCCTTCTTTCCTGAATTGTTCTCATTCTTCAGGGGTGAGCTTGGTGAGGCAGTCGACCTCCATAGCATTGGGGTCTCGCGTGGGAGTGGTCTTGGTGGTTGCTGGCTGGAAAACAGCCTGCATTCGGGTGGAATGTTGCTTTGCTACTGCGGCAGCAAAGCGTTTCTGGGATAGAAACTGGTCAATTCTTTTGTACCAGTCATTGGGGTTGGTAGGGATCTTTTCAAGACCATAGATGCAGTCTGAGAGCCAGACAGGAATGCCGGCTTGTAGGTAGTGAATGATAGTGGCAGCATTGGTGGTGGGGTCGAGGTTAGCTTCGACGACTTTCATTTTAAACTCCGCAAGGTACTTGGGGAGGTAGTCGTCGGAGCGGACGCGGGTATTGGTAAGCCAAGTGGTGGCCTCGGCTTCGGCGTTGCTGTTTTTGAATGTGGCGTTGAAGTCAGTGATAAAGTCCTTCATGGTACCGAAGGAGTTGTTGTCTAGGGCTTTCTTGATGCGTACTTGGGCCCAGCTTTTGGCTGTCCCTTCTTTCATGAATGAGAGAGCAAAGCCTATTTGCTTCTCATCGGAGTCGTAGATGGCACAGTTGATGAGAACGTAGGTGCAGACAGTGTTGAGCCAATGCTCAGCAGAGTTGGTGGAGCCATTAAAGTCCTTGGGAGGACTAAGGCAGAGTTCGGTGGGTTTGAACGAAGACATTCTGGGAAAAGATGAGGGGGGAAGTGGTGGAAGAGGTGTGAGGGTAATTGGTGGGCAGGGTTCGTTGGCTAGGCGGTATGCAAGTTCGAGGGTTTCGTCTCGTTCTTCCTGAGTAGGAAGATCAAGGTCTGAGGGGGTGTTGGAGTTCTGTGGTGTGTGTTCTGAGTCTATGTCTTAGGCGGGCTCGTCAATGGCGCGCCACCAGTCAGAGATGTCGTTGGTGTGGGAAATCTTTGTTTGGGGGAAGGCGCTACTCGATGGTAGGCCTAGAGGAAAGCTAGTCTTTTGTTACGTTCGGCGCGGGTAGCATCAAACGTAGACTCAAAGTCTAGTCAGTGGGTTCAGTGGGTACTAGGTAAACTGCAAGGACGATGGTCGCGTAGCGGGTCAAGGTGATAACTGCACTAGGACAATCAGTCGCTAGGCGGGTTTGGTGGTGCGAGGGGCCGGCCAAGGAGCAAGGCTTGCTTGGTGGATCGAAGGGGTCCGAGTTAATGAGGCTAGATTGAGTAAGACTAGCTTAGGGAATACAGGCTTAAGTACTTGGGTTTATATAGGTATTAGGAGTGCACACAGACCAAGCTGTGTCGATAGCGTATCAAAGATAAGGGGATCATAGAAGATGAGTCAATGGGAAAAGGATGATGAAGCATGGGTAATCAGGCTGAGTCAATGAGAAAAAGAAGCAAGGTATGACAAAGATGAAATGAGTCAATGAGAAGAGAAGAAGGCCATGGGATGGAAGAGAAGTCTCATGTGTAAGATACAATGACACAATAGAAACAGCATCCATGTAATGCACGATGTGACTGGGTGAAGGTGCAAGGGAAAGGTGAAGCGTGTGAAGAGGAAGAAAAAGGAATCGTAACAAGTTTACCATCATGGAACTACACATAGGGGAATACAAGGAACAAATAGCCATGGCCCTGTCCAAATTGAGCACCCATGAAATCTTTTTGGGCCATGATTGGTTAAAAAAGCACAACCCCTCCATTAATTGGCGAACCAAAAATATCAAATTTAACTGTGGAAATGACCACACCAAAAGATTAATGGAAAATCAAGAGGAAGAACGTCTGTTTTACATAGATCAACAATACTTCCAAAACCTCTCCACTGATATTGCCACCGAAGCAGGAAAAGAAAAACGAGCAAAAACATTTGAAAAAACAGTGCCGGCGCATTATCATGATTATAGAGATGTTTTCAAGAAAGAAATGTTTGACAAACTTCCCCCTCAGCAACCATGGGATCATGCAATCGAACTCCTCTCAGGAGACCATAAAATCGATTGCAAAACATACAATCTCATCTCAGCTGAGCAAAAGGAGCTCGACAAGTTTTTAGAAGAAAACCTAAGAACTGGACGAATTCGTCTGTCCAAGTCACCCTTTGCATCAGCCTTCTTCTTCATCAAAAAGAAGGACGGCAAACTCCGACCAGTCCAGGATTACCAGAAGCTCAACGACATCACTGTTAAGAACTGGTATCCTCTCCCCCTTATATCCGAGCTGGTAGACAAATTAAAAGAAGCCAAATATTATACCAAGCTCAATATCTGATGGGGATATACAGTAAAGAGGTATATTCGAGGATGCGACAAGTGTCAACGGGTGAAAGTAGACACCAAAGGAAAAAAGACTCCTTTGCACCCAAACACCGTTCCTGAAGCCCCATGGGAGGTTATTTCAGTAGACCTCATTGGACCTCTCCCGGAATCAGAAGGAAAAAATGGGATAATGGTCGTGGTCAATCGTTTTTCCAAAATGATCTGACTATTTCCTGTTTCTATGGACATCACATTGCAAGGAGTAGCGAGAGTATTCCACAATGAAATATTTAAATTACATGGAATCCCCAAGAAGGTGATCTTGGACTGAAGGCCTCAATTTGTGTCTGCCTTCATGAAGGAGCTCTACGCTCAACTACAAATCAAAGGAAATCCCTCCACTGCCTACCACCCAGAGACTGACAGGCAAACAGAAAGAAAGAACGCCTGGGTAGAGCAGTATCTTCAATTGTACATCAATCACAGGCAGACAGATTGGGCTGAATGGCTCCCCATTGCAGAGTTCGCTCATAATCAAACTACAACCTCTGCTACTGGGTACTCCCCATTCATACTCAACTATGGACAACAACCTCGGGTGTTACGCGAACGCGTAGAACCTAACTGTCGAGTGCACACTCAACCAGTGGTGCGAGACTTCCTGAGAGAGAGGGATCTCACTATCCTTGCAAGGACTCATGGACAGGTAGAAACTACGCATGTATTGCGCAGAACTAACTGGAGAAATTACAAGTACAGGGAGCGTATAAATACCTAGGCATAGCTGTACATGATCTAGGGTAGACGTGAGATACCTAGTGTGAATGGGGAAGGGACATGCAACCGCGGACGAATGCGATCGGAGGAGTAAGCATCCGTGAGATAGGGGAAGTGTAACCGTGGCCAAATATGGAAGGTGTAAGTTGCGTCACACCCAAAGAAGAATGTGGGAAAATACAGTGGCACAACTGCGATCAGCAGTAACATAGAAACCAAAGGGAACCTATCTGGCTGTGGAGTGGAATAGAAGGCCGGGTATAGGCAAGTCATCGAGCCAGAGGCTGTCCAACTCTGCGATCAAAGAACAATCCGAAGTAAGAGTAAAATCAACTGGAGAAAGAATAGGGGAATTCACGTGCTCATCTATGATTGTAACATCGGGCTGGTTTCGCCCAAAAACAAAGAGAAAGGAACCTAGCGGCCAGCGAGTTTGTAAAAGAAATAAAAACTACACGACAGCTCACTGAGTCGGCTTTAAAAATGGCAGCATATGACATGAAGAGGTTCCATGACTGAAAAGTCAAACCTCCAGTGGAGTATCAACCCGGAGACTTGGTCCTGGTAGAATCAACCAATATCAGGACTAAACGACCCTCCAAAAAGCTGGACGATAAATGGTATGGCCCTTTCAAGGTCATTAAAAAGGAAGGATTGGCGTCTTACCGCCTGAAATTGGACAAAAACTGGTGACATGTTCACCCAGTATTCCATGAATGTCTACTTCATCCCTATCATTCCAGGGAATTTTCATCACAAAAGAAACCTCTTCCCCCAACCCCGGACATCATAGACAACATGGAAGAACACAAAATCGAAGCAATCCTCTGTTACAATCATAGATGAGCGCGCAGATTCCCCTATTCTCTCTCTGGTTGATTTTACTCTTACTTCGGATTGTTCGTTGATCGCAGAGTTGGACAGCCTCTGGCTCGATGACTCGCCTATACCCAGCTTTCTATTCCACTCTGCAGCCGGATATGTTTCCTTCGGTTTCCATGTTACCGCTGATCGCAGTTGTGCCACTGTACTTTCCCACATTCTTCTTTGGGCACGACGCGACTTACACCTTCCAAATTTGGCTATGGTTACACTTCCCCTATCTCATGGACGCTTACTCCTCTGATCGCATTCGTCTGTGGTTGTGTGTCCCTTCCCCATTCATACTAGGTATCTCACGTCTACCCTAGATCGTGTACAGCTATGCCTAGGTATTTATATGCGCCCTGTACTTGTAATTTCTCCAGTTAGTTCTGCGCAATACACGTGTAGTTTCTACCTGTCCACGAGTCCTTGTGAGGATAGTGAGATCCCTCTCTCTGATAGTCTCGCACCACTTGTTGAGTGTGCGCTTGACAGTTAGGTTCTGCGCGTTAGTGTAACAAAAGAACTAACTCGTCCCTCCGCCCCTGCTATCTAGCAGTAGGGTGAGAACCATCCACCATGGCATTTCGAGCACCACCCGAATCATCAGACGAAGATTACATCCCGCCAGAGGAAGAAGAAATCTCCCACTCTGAGATAGAACATCAGCGATCACCTTCACCTCCCCCTGTCTGACGACGTGTATCTGGTAGACCCCCAGCCAATCCATTGTTCGGACAATGACGTAGACGACCCTCCATCACCCCAGACTCTATACAAGCCTCCCCTGGATGCCTCGCACCTTCAGTGCTTACCCAGGAAGAACAATACGAGGACGTCTTCACCACTACTCCAGTCCAGAACACTCCTCCCAGAATCACTGTTACTCCAGACCCAGACGCACCCATGCCTTCTACTTCCGCCCGACCAGTAACTCCTGAACCTTTTGAGGAGGAACATAAAAAGGCAGAAAGACGGGCTGGCTTACCCGCGGACTTCTCCGGAAATGAGTCTGACGCTACCAGGTGGCTCCTATCTATGGAAGCCTACTTCCTCATGAACAAGCACATTTACAATGACGATGCCTCCAAAATCCTCACTGCCCTCAATAAGATGAGCAAAGGACGAGGAGCGGTCTTCGCAGAGTCTTGGTACCTCAAGACACCTACAGCCACCTGGAACACTTTCGCTGATGCTTTCTGAGCCGCCTTTGTCCCTGCTGGAGAAAAGGAGAGAGCTCGCAATGATTTATATGAACTATGACAACACGACTTCCTGGAACCGACCGAGGAAAAGATGCCGGCGCATGCGAAGAGAGGAAACTTCGATGCCTATGCTGCCACCTTCAGATTAAAGGTTGGCAAGAGCAGTCTTACTGAAGACCATCACGACATTCTGATTGATGTCTTACGGAGAGGGGTAGACCACAAGCTGGCCGAAATGATGACCACGCTTAACCCTCAACCAGCAACTTGGGAAAGTTGGCTGGAAGCCGCGCAAAGGTTTAACGAGAACCTGTTGCACCTTAGGAAGATCCGGGACCCAAAGAGATTCCTGCCTCTCCCCTATGGAGGAGGATCTAGCCGAGCCACAAGGGACCCCAATGCCATGGAGATCGACGTGATTCACCTCACTCCAGTGGAACGAGTGGAGCATATGAAGAATAACAAATGCTTTATATGCCACAGGGTAGGATGCCAATCCTCCAATCATCGAGGAGGATCCAGGACCACTCCCCCTCGTCACTTCCCCCTAAAGCAACGAGTCAACACAGTGGAATCCTCCATGGATGCCTTAGGGGAGTTCATTCAGAACACAGATCTCCCTCGAGATGAATTACTTCATATCTTGAAACTCTGCGCCCCTGATCCCGCGGAACAAGTCCGTGTGATCCGCATTACCAAACCATCGGGTTTTTAGAAGGGAGGGAAGTAGCAATGTCTTCTCCTCCCCACGTCATTGCTCCTGTATTTGTATCAGGTACCAACTCTAGAGCAATCAAACTCCCCATTTACCTCTATGAAGTTGGAGCGACCCGAAACATTGCAATCACCGCTTTGGTAGATAGCGGTGCTACCAGATGCTTCATCAATAAGCATCTTGTAAAGGTTCATGGTTGGACAATGACGCACCTGAAAACTCCTATTCAGGCTCATAACATGGACGGGACGGACAACCGAAATGGAATGATCCGTCATTACATCACTCTCACGTTAAGGATCAGCGACCTAACTGAAGATCAATGATTCTTCGTCATAGACTGCGGACATGAAGGGGTGATCCTTGGGATCAATTGGTTACAAGAGCGGAATCCCCAGATTGACTGGTCTACAGGAACACTCTCCCTTCCTGATCAAACTTTCATTCCCCTGGCTGAAGACCACATCTCCCAACAATATCTCATTCGCTATCTTGACCTCGACCCAGAAGAACGGAATGAGGAAAACTTTCAGCGGGCCCTACTCCAGCGAATAGGAAAGTTGACCCTCTCTACTGAACTCGCTCAACAACAACAGAAGGAAGAACAACCACTCCCCCCAGAGTACAAGGCCTTCCAGGATGTATTTGATGAATCCATCGCAGGAGAGCTACCCCCACACTGGCCATATGATCACGCGATCGACCTCGCCCCATCCTTTGTTCCACGAGTAGCAAAAGCATACTGTATCCACTCAACCCGAAAGAGTTGGAGGCTTGTAGGGCATTCGTTGACGAACATCTAAAGTCCAGCAAGATCAAACCATCTAAATCTCCCCAAGCCTCGCCCTTCTTCTTCGTACAAAAGAAGGACAGAGGCCTACAACCTTGCCAGGACTATCGATATCTCAACGAGCACACTGTCAAGAACGCCTACCCCCTTCCTCTCATCTCCGAGCTCATGGACAAACTCCGGGGATCCTCCATCTTCACAAAAATGGACATATGATGGGGGTATAACAACGTTCACATTAAACCCTCTGACACTTGGAAGGCAGCCTTCATCACCCCTTTTGGGTTGTTTGAATCGCTGGTTATGTTCTTTGGCATGTGCAACTCTCCTCCCACGTTCCAAGCCCTCATGGACGACGTCTTTCGCGATATGGTAGTGGAAGGGTGGCTGATCATCTACATGGACGATCTTATCATCCACTCAGATAACCCCGAGGAACATCACCAGTGTACCTTGCGAGTACTCCAGCAAATGAGAGAAAACCATCTGTTTCTGAAGCTTTCAAAATGCTTCTTTAACGTTTCAGAAGTGGAATACTTGGGGATGATCGTCCGACCTGGCCAGATCGGACTCGACCCAACCAAGTTATCAGCCATCAAGGACTGGGAACCCCTTAAATCTGTCAAGGTGATCCGGTCATTCATTGGGTTCTGTAACTTCTACAGGAAGTTCATTCCCAACTTCTCTGCCATTTGCCAACCTCTGCACGACTTGACTAAGAAAGGAGTTACTTGGAACTGGTCGGATCACTGCCAAAAGGCGTTCGTGACCATTTGTGACACTTTCCTCAAACAACCCATGTTGCGCATGCCCAATCCCGTGGAACCTTTTTGGGTCATGACTGATGCTTCACTCGTCGTGTCCGGGGCCATTCTCATGCAGAAAGATGTCAATGGAGACCTCCACCCCTGCTCCTATTTTTCTAAGACCTTCGCCCCCGAAGAACGGAATTACGACATCTACGACAGAGAACTCCTTGCTGTCATCAGGGCACTGGAGGAATGGCGCCAATACCTGACCGGAACCCCACATCGCGTCACTGTCATTACCGACCACAAGAACCTGGCATATTTTAAACAACCCCACAGGTTGTCTCGCCGCCAGGCACGATGGATGTTATTTCTGCAGGATTTCGATTTGACGTTCCAACACACCCCGGGCACTGCAATGCCCGTGGACACACTCTCCTGCCTCCCAGACGTGGATGTTACAGAGGATAATCAAGATGTCACCCTTCTGTCTACCACACATTTCGTACGGGCTTTGGATACCACTCTGGTGGAGCAAATTTCGTCCTCAACCCTGACTGATCCCCTTGTTGTTGATGTCCTGGCAGCTCTGGAACAGGATCGTTCTCTGTTACCACATGCCTCTCGAGCGGATTGGCAGTACACCGATGGATTGCTGTACTTCCACAATCACCTCTGCGTCCCTGAGTCCGCTCGGACTTCCCTGGTACGGTCTCTACACGAATCCACTGCAGGCGGACATGGCGGTTTCTTTCGTATGCTTCACCTTGCCCAGAGGGATTATTGGTAGCTGGGGATGTCCACCTTTATTCATAAATTCGTGGCAGGTTGCTCTGTCTGCCAGGCTAACAAGGTGGTCACCCACCCAACTGCTCCACCCCTCTCCCCGATACCCTCCATTGCCACCCATCCGTTTCAACAGATCTCCGTAGATTTGATCTCAGCGCTACCCCTGTCTTCCAGTTTTGACTCCGTACTGGTCGTGGTCGACCATGGGCTTACAAAGGGGGTAATTTTCCTCCCCTGTCACTCAACAATCAACGCAGCCAGTGTAGCCTCCCTATTTTTCAAACACATCTTCCCCAGTTCGGCCTGCATGATCGTTGTATATCTGACCGAGGACCGCAGTTCGCCTCCGCCTTCGCCCGAGAACTGTCTCGCCTACTCCAATATGACCTTGCCCTGTCCACAGCCTACCACCCACAGACCGACGGTGAAACCGAACGGGTCAACCAGGAACTGGAGACCTACCTACGGATCTTTGCCAAGGCAATCCTCACACCTGGGCCGACCTTCTCCCTATGGCTGAATTCGCGCACAACTCCACAGCCCATTCCGTGACCAAGCAGACCCCTTTCTCACTAATGATGGGCTACGAACCACGGGCCTATCCCGCCATTGGACAAACGTTCCTCCCTGCCTTGGAAGAACGGCTGACTATCCTCAACAAAGCCCGAGATAAAGCACAGCAAGCACATCAGGTGGCGCGACAGGCAATGACAGAAAGGGTCCAATCCTCTTACAAACCATGGAAGGTTGGAGACAAGGTGTGGTTGGACAATCGCAACCTGAAGCTTCATTATGCCTCATGAAAGCTAGCCCCTCGACGAGAGGGTCCCTTCGAGATCGTCCAAGTAATCTCTCCAGTCGCTTACAAGCTTAAGCTCCCCCCCACTTGGCAGATACATCCGGTGTTCCACGCCAACTTGTTACATCCATATAAGGAAACACAGGAACACGGACCCAATTACCCAAACCCCCCACCCGAGCATCTTGACAGAGAAGAACAATATGAGGTAGATCAAATTCTTGCTCATCGAGGTACCACAGCAAGAAGGCAGTACTTGATCCGATGGAAGGGTTACTCATCCGCTGAGAATACCTGGGAACCCGAATGCAATCTGACAGGTTCCCACAAACTCCTTCGAGCTTATAAGGCTGTGCGGCCCAAAGAGTTCCCCTCAGCAGGACGAAGAAGACAGAGAACGTAGCACAACCCCCGCCAATACTTAAAGTACCATGTTCTCGATTTCCCCTTCGCTGTTCGACTTCCTTCTTATTTTCTTTGTTTGTTTCTTTTGCCCCTTTTTGTTGATCCTTCTTTGTCTCTGGGACGCTCACCGCCGCCTCCTTGCGCTTCGGACTGGAGTCTGCTACGCTCTCACCCCGGCCCAAGTCGTTTATCACCAATGCCAGACTCCTCCTGATGAGGATACCCCCGGTCAGGATCAACCCATCCAACCTTTACTGGAGATCGACCAAGCGCAAGCTTGGTGCTTCTCAGTAGAGTTCCCCGATCTTGATTACAACAGTTCCGGGTGGGGCGCCACACGAGGAGATCCGTGGTGACTCCCCTTTTAATCATTTTAATATTCATCCTTTTTGGCAATTCATTGATTTGGTTTTGGCCGATCTCCCCTTGTATCAACCCATCGGACGACATCTTCGTGACGCTGTCATTCCTATGCAGCAGTCTGCTCGCCCCCTTGATCCTGGAGATATCCCACCGCTGCGTCTTAATTGTCTCCCTCGTGCTACCCTGGTTAACTTGGTGCTTGACCTGCTTAGAGATCCTGCTTGTGCTTTCGCCTTAGAAGACACTGAGATCTTCCGAGGCTTGGCCTATCTCCCTATCGTCGTCCGTCTTGCCGGTTTCTACTTCATCACCCAGCGAGCCATCATTGATCTACTCCCCAATGTCACCTGGACCACGGACAACAGTCACAGGATCACCCTCGAGGTTGCCCTCTCCTCACTCGCATCGGCAAGAGAGACAATCGGAGACTTCGCCCTACTATCGGGATTCCCTAGGGCGATTTGCCAGCTCCCAAGAGAACTCATTCTCCTTCATCTGTGACTCCATCTCTCACTCCTCTCTCTCGACAAGCAACAATTCTACTACTTCCCTGACGTCCCTTCGCTCTCCCCAGAATGGACTCCTATGGGCGACACCGATTACGAACCAGAATTTCCTGCAGGACATTCGCCACGGCCAACCAGCCAGAGGATACCTATCCCCGAGCACAACTTCGTCCCAATCTGTCCAGACACTCTGAGACCTGATCCCGTGACCCTGCCGAGACCCAGACAACCAATACCAGTCCCTCCTCCCTGACCCAAATCTATTAGAACTCTCTCCAGGGGACATAAACCTGGTGCACGCATGGTTCTACCTAGCACTAGAGGCAATCCAGACCTGGTCAAACAGTCCACAGCAGTATTGGGTAGACCAGATGATGGCATTGAGCGGCAGGATTCCTCTGATAGCCCTTCCCCCATTAGTTCTCCAACATCTAGAAGGCGGAGATCGGTATGCTTTGTATGCGGGTCCTCGAGTCATCATCGACCCACATGTCGATCTTACAAATGCCCTTACTGCCACATTTCCACTCCCGGGCATCCCCAGTACGCTTGTCCTCAACGCCTTTGCCCCAATTGCGGAAAAGCTGGACACTCCACGCCTTTCTGCCCATGCACATCAAGGGATGAATTTCCTGCCAGCGACGACACCGGTGAGGGCTCACACACCAGTGGGGATATCTTCTGAGTTGGTGCCTCCGATCTACGATGGGGGTATTGTTACAATCATAGATGAGCGTGCAGATTTTCCCAATCTTTCTCCGGTTGATCTTCCTCTTACTTTGGATTGTTCTTTGATCGCAGAGTTGGACAGCCTCTGGCTCGATGACTCACCTATACCTGGCTTTCTATTCCACTCCGCAGCCGGATAGGTTCCCTTCGGTTTCTATGTTACTGCTGATCGCAATTGTGCCACTGTATTTTCCCACATTCTTCTTTGGGCACGACGCGACTTACACCTTCTGTATTTGGCCACGGTTACACTTCCCCTATCTCATGGACGCTTACTCCTCCGATCGCATTCGCCCGCGGTTGCATGTCCCTTCCCCATTCACACTAGGTATCTCACGTCTACCCTAGATTGTGTACAGCTATGCCTAGGTATTTATACGCACCCTGTACTTGTAATTTCTCCAGTTAGTTCTGTGCAATACATGCGTAGTTTCTACCTGTCCACGAGTCCTCGCGAGGATAGTGAGATCCCTCTCTCTCTGATAGTCTCGCACCACTTGTTGAGTGTGCGCTCGACAGTTAGGTTCTACGCGTTCGTGTAACATAAATCATGTACAGCTCTGTCTAGGCCCTGTACTTGTATTCTCTCCAGTTAGTTCTGTGCAATCTACATGTAGTTTCTTACTGTCCATGAGTCCTTGCAAGGATAGTGAGATTCTCTGC
>JBBPLS010000513.1:0-15528 GCA_038089895.1 Boletellus ananas | reverse complement strand
GCTTCAGTACCCCTATTGAGGTACTGATATTCTGCTACCAAGACAACACTCTGCTAGTACAGTGAGTCTCACACTGTGCATCAATCCCTTCGTTGCTGCGCCCCAAGTGAGAGTGGTATTGGTGCTATTACTGGCCAATCCACTATACACTGTTTTATCCCCACTCTCATTAGTAGATGCAAAGCTAGCTGACATGATGGCTACCTTGCACCCCCAACCAACAGAATAGGCCAAATGACTAAGCACAGTATTATGCAGGGCATACCTCAAGTGGTTGAGACTAAGTTCCAATGGGCAGGACACTCACAAAGAGGTATGACTCAGCCCAAAGGATGAGAGACTTTACATTCCAAGGAATGGACTAGAGACCAAGGGCCTGAAGGTGATGAAGGACAATGATGCTGGAGGAGGCCTGAGGGACTAGAGAGGACTCAAGAGTACGCATATATTGTACAGCTTGAGAATGGGGTACAAAGGTGATAAACTAGGGTTTATATACTAGAAGAAAAGGTGTACAGACCAAGCAGTGCAAAAGGGACACATAAGCGAGGAACATTGTAGAATGTGAAGGAAATTGAAGGAATAGTAAGCAACAATGACAATTGTTGCTGCTAAAGACTAAGCAGAAAAGACAAAGACAAAAGAAGAACTAAAGTAGTGAGATGCTCACATGGGAGCCACTTTTGACAATAATGAAGTGAATGTAATCATAGAAGTATATGCCAAAGATGGGAGAACATTGGGGACAGAGTAGAGAAAGAAAGAAGATACCACAGTAGACGAGGGAAGCTGTAACATTACCCCCCTCATATACTCGAGCCCCTGGCTTGAAAACCTCAATGTCCATTAGTCTGCGAAGGTGATCCAGTGTAAATCACAGTGGCTTGTTCCACAGTGTAATGTTCAAGTGGACAATCATTGATGATGTGACCAACCTCATGGCAGTGAGCACATGTTCGAGCAGGACAGAATCGGGGTCTGTGGCCCCAGTGCAGGTAGTATGAGCAACGGGTAGTAAGGCAACAGCAAGCAGGATGACCAGGGGCAATGACATTGCAGGAAGGGCAGCAGTATTTCAGACAATCATCTTGGTAATGACCCAGCAGGTTACAGTGGTAGCAACATGTAGTGGGGCTGGGGGGCATACCAGAGGGGATTTGATAGTCTGGGTTGTGGAAGAGAGGACCTGCTGCCCGCTGGGGAGATAGACAATGGAGAGGTTGGCTCTGTTGTGGGCAAGGATGGTTTGGTCTAGATGGTAGTCATCAGATGGTAGAGATGGGGACAGAGGAGACGGTGGAGTGGCATCAGAGAGGCGAGTGAGAAGAGGGAGAGGAGAAGATGGGGGGAACAGCCAAAGGGGAAGGAGACTGAGGCATAGCTGCAAGAAGGGAATGGTATCGATCATGAGCGTCCATGGGCATAGAAAGGAAAATGTTTCTGAAGATAGGGTAAACTAGGTGGGGTTCAAGTCATTCAACGAAAATGTGGAAACCATGAAGGTGAAGAAGGGTGAGGACACGTTTGGGAATACAATTGATCAAGAGATGAAAGGGAAGGCCAAATTTCATGGATAAATCAGAAGGGGCAGATTGAAAGTGGAACCTTTGGGAGGAGGAGGCATCAAAGAAAAGGCACACTAGTTCCTGAGAGATCTCGTCCTCTTGGAACAAGGGATCACCTTCGATGACATGGACAAGGGTGGGAGTAGTGAGGATGCTTGCGTAAAGCATGGAAATAGAAGAAGCAGGAAGAAAGGTAGGTTGAACAGGACACGAGCTAAAGGCGATGAAATGGAGATAATGGAGCACGAGGGAGAGGAGGTGGGCAATTGGGATGAAGACATTGTGTATGTATTTGAAAATGGAAAGAGAAGCTAAGAGGAAAATGGTCAAGTGGAAGAAGGCAAGGGAGGTTATGAGTCTTTTTATAATTCGAGAGGATGGTCTGTGTGTGTCAGAAATTGCTCTCTGGTTCCCATGTGTTCTCAGATGCTAAGTACCCTTTCCATGTGGTCAGGTACCAGTATCGGCCAGGGGAGCTCTTGTATGAGAGAATGCTGTCAACTTTGTATTCTTCTTCTCCGTCAATGATGTCAGGTGGTGGAGTGGGAAATGAAGGTCCATGTGCTTCAGTAGAGCAATGTGGCGATAGAAGAGTAGTGTGGAAGACATTGTGAATTTTCCATGAAGGTGGGAGACGGAGGCAGTAGGTGAGTGAAGATAGGACCTGGGAGATTTCAAAAGGTCTGAGGCATTTCAGAGTGAGTTTTCTAGAAGGATAAGGAATGTGGAGATTAATTGCTTCTAACCAGACCTTATCTCCGACCTTCCAGGGGGTGAACTTCCAGGTGATGTGTTGGGTCATGAGTCGTTGGGCCAATTCATGGGCCACAAGGGCTTCCTTTCTAGATTCTTCCAGGTGGGAGAGTTGGTTCATGAGGGCAGGAATAAACATGGTTCCTGGAGGGGGATAGGCACAGGGTTCATAACCAAGCATGAGGAAGAAGGGGGAGACTTTGGTGGACGAGTGAGAGGAGGAATTCTGCTGGAATTCTGCAGTGGTGATGAATGTAGACCAGGTGTGTGGTTGGTTGGTGCAGAATATCCTGAGATACATTTCAATCTCCTGATTCACTCGTTCGGTTTGTCTGTCAGTCTGTGGATGATAGGCAGTGGAGAGGCAGACATCATAGTGAAGAAGGTAGGCGAGTTCTCAGGCGAAGGTAGGGGCAAACTGTGGACCTCAATCAGATATGATGGAGTCATGGAGACCGAACCTTTTGAAGATGTTGTTGAAAAAGAATTGGACTACTCCAGCTGTGTCAATGGTTTTGAGGCAGGGGATCAGAATTACCCCCTTCATAAGGCTGTGGTCAACCATGACCAGTAAGGAGTCAAACCCAGAGGACAATGGAAGATCGGTGATGAGGTCCATAGAGAGTTGGCAGAAAGGGAGAGTGGTGGAGGAGGGAATCAGGGTGAGCAGAGGTGTGGTAGGATGGGTGTTTGCCTTAGATTGTTGACAAAGAGTGCAACCAGCAATGAAGTTCTTGACGAAATTGGCAAGACCAGGCCACCAGAAGTCGCATTCTAAGAGAGCTTTGGTCTGAAAGAATTCCATATAGCCAGTGGTGGGGGAGGCATGGAGGGTATGTAAAAGAGTAGAACACAAAGCGGGAGGAACATACATACAAGGGCAATAGTAGAGGTGGCCATTGTCAAAAGTCCAGTTGGAAAGGGAGGAGTGAGGAAAGAGAGGGGATCCTTCCTAGAGACTGTGTAGAGCATGAAGGACAAGGGGGTCTGAGGAGGATGAAGAACAAATGGACTGTGCGAGAGAGAGGTCAAGGGTATGGATGACCTGGGGATCTGGGAGGATAGGAGTGGAGATGTTGTTGAGGGTAGTGTCGACTGAATCTTTTCTGGAGAGGGTGTCGGCCAGGGCCATGCAAGAGCCTGGGGTGACCTGCCAGATGAGGTCAAAGTCTTGGAGGAAGAGGGACCAACAGGCTTGGCAGCAGGAGGGTTTATGAGGGTCCTTGAGGTAAGAGAGGTTCTTGTGATCAGTGAGGATGGTGACTGGGTGAGAGGTGCCTAAGAGGTATTGGCACCACTCCTGAAGAGTGAGAATGATGGCAAGGAGTTCTTGGTTGTAGATATCATAATTTTGTTCAGCTGGGAAGAAGGTCTTGGAGAGGTAGGCACAGGGGTGAAAGTTGCCATTGGTATCTGTCTAGAGGAGGACTGCACCCACAGTGAGGAGGGAAGTGTCAGTCATGACGGAGAATGGTTTAGAGACGTCAGGGAAGGCAAGGACCAGAGAGGAGGAGAACTGTTGTTTCAGGGTATCAAAAGCCTGTTGCTGGAGGGTGGTCTATTGCCATGGTTCATTCTTGTGGGTGAGAAGAGTGAGAGGGGCAACAAGGTTAGAGAATCCTGGAATGAATTTGTGATAGAAGTTGGCAAAGCTAAGGAATGAATGGATACCTTTAATGGAAGTGGGGGGTTCCCAGGTGTTGATGGCCTTGAGTTTGGTTGGATCCATCTCAATACATCCTTGACCAATGATAAGACCAAGGTATTCCATCTGAGGAACATTGAAGAAACATTTGGAGTTTTTAAGGGAGAGACCATGTTCTCAGAGATGAAGGAGGACCTGTTTGGTGTGAGTGTGATGGAGTTCAAGGTTGTCTTTGGTGTGAATACTGGTGTCATCCATGTAGATCTTTAGCCACCATTTGGATATCAGATCAGCAAAGATGTGGTTCATGAAGGCTTGGAATGTCAGGGGTGCATTGTTGAAACCGAAGAACATTACTGTAGGTTTGAAGAGGCCCATAGGGGTGATGAACATGGCTTTCCACTGGTCTTCTTCTTATAGGTGAATGTTGTTATACCCCCAACAAATGTCAAACTTGGTGAAAAGTGTGGAGTCCTTCATGTTGTCAATGAGTTCCAAGATGAGAGGAAGGGGGTAGGTGTTGTGGATGGTGTGTGAATTGAGATACCAGTAATCCTGACAGGGCCAGAGAGTGCCATCTTTCTTTGGTACAAAGAAGAAAGGAGATGCTTGAGGGGATTTTGATGGGACAATGTGACCAGTCTTGAGATTCTCATTGATAAAAGTTCAACAGGCTTCATGTTTGGCAGGGTTTAAAGGGTAAATCTTGGTGATCTTTGGGACAAAGGACAGTTTCAATTCAATGGTGTGATCAAAGGGGTGGTGAGGGGGTAAGGTGCTGAACATTTTTTCAGAGAAGACATCAGCAAATTCCTTGCACCAAGAAGGGACCTCCTGTTCCAGATGTTTCTCCTTTTGAGCAAGTTCTGTGGAGAGGGTGATCTTGCCAAGGTGTTCCAGGTATTGATCAGTGTTATCCTCTTTCCAGGGCAGACTCTCATGAAGAGGTACCACAGCATCCTGGAGAGTGAGGGTATTAGCCGACCAATCAATGCAAGGGTTCCATTTCTTGAGCCAGATCATGCCCAATATGACACGAGGTGATCCAAGGGAGGTTACAAGGAAAGTGATGGTATCAGAAACTCCAGGGAAATTGACGTTAGCAGTGATAGTGTACTTGATGGTTCCTTGGTGGTTGGGTGTTCTGTCTATGTTGTAAGTGGTGAGGGGTTGAGGAAGTCGTCTGATGGTGGAGCAAAGGTGAGGGACTAAGGAGGTGTTGATGAAGTTGCTGGTGGTGCTGCAATCAATGAGAGCAGTGGTGTCAACACTTTGGGATCTTGCTTGTAAGTGGACAGGGAGGCGTATGGTTTGTTCATTGGCTAGTTCTACAAGTACAGCGGAGATGTCTAGGAAAGGAGACATTGCTACTTCTTCCCTTACTGAAAACCCAAAGAGGGTTCTTCCTTGGGTATATCATCGAAGCAAAGCTTAAGGGTTTGTAGGATCTGACCCTCATCCTTACCAGAGGAACATAGATTATTGACATAAGTTTCTAGAGCTGTAGGGGTTTTGACTGAAGGGGGAGCGCTTGGTGGGATAGCAGTGGTGGCAGTCTGGACTTGTTGGGGGAGTCTAGGATGATTGGGGGTGGAGGCATTAGAGAAGGTGCAGCATTGCTGTGCATTGTGGCCCTTCTTTCTGCAGCAGAGACAAAGGCCCTCTTTGAAACAATGAGCTCTTTCAGCAGGGGTGAGTTTGGAGACATGGATAGTATCCACATCCATTGCATTGGGGTCAGAGGTGGAGGAGTGAGGAGAGAATGATGAGGGGTGTTTATGACCCTTGTGAAGTGCAGTGATGCAGGCTTTCTGGGTGGGGAAAGTCTTTGTCTTCTCAATCCACTCTTTAATAGTGGTGGGGACAATGGTCATAGAGAGGATCATGATGGCAAGTTGTTGGTCTAGTCCCAGGGAGAATATGTCTATGAGAGTATCGTCCTCGGAGATGCCTGCCTTGGCTGAGGTTCTGGAATTTGGTGATATATCATTGGAATCTGTTGTCTATTTCGCCATCTGGGCATTTGAAGGATTTTTGAACAAGCTTGGCAAGTTCTGCATGTGCAGTTGCTTTGGTGTCAAAGGGGTAGAAGGTTGACTTGAAGTTTTCAACAAACTTGTCAAAGGTTTTCTCGGTGGAAGCAATCTTGGGATTGTTCATGTGGTTGAGCCACATCTCAGAGAAAGAGACTCCTTGTCCCTTACTCATCTTGCTCAAGGTGGTCAAGACCTTGTGTTTGTCTTTTGAATAAAGTGTGGGGTTGATGGTGAAGTATCCCTTCATGGCTTTGATCCATCAGGTCACGTCAGTGGGTTCTCCAGAAAAATCTGTGGGAAGAGTGGCTTTGAGTTCCATCATGATGACTGGGGGTGCTGGGGCTGGGGGTACTGGGGTTGTGGCTGGGGGTGCTAGGGCTGGGGGTGCTAGTGCTGGGGCTAGGGATGCTGGGGCTGGGGCTGGGGATGCTGGTCAAGGTTGAGAGTGTGGGGGTGTGAGGACTGGGGGTGTTATGGGACTAGGGTTGCTGGGGTACTGGGAGGCGAAAAGCCTGTGACAATGTCTGGGGATGGGAGGCTGGCATGGTTTTAGGGTACGAGGGGTTGATGGTGGTGTCGATGCAAACTCCTCATCTGAGGACTCTGGGGCTGTGATACGAGGTATGGTGTTTGGGGTTGTCTAGCTCCTAGATAGGAGGGATGAAGGAGATTCTCGAGCTTTTGTTACACAGGGCATACCTCAAGTGGTCGAGACTAAGTTCCAATGGGCAGGACACTCACAAAGAGGTATGACTCAGCCCAAAGGACAAGAGACTTTATGTTCCAAAGAATGGACTAGAGACTAAGGACCTGAAGGTGATGAAGGATGATGATGCCAGAGGAGGCCTGAGAGACTAGAGAGGAGTCAAGAGTATGCATATATTGCACAGCTCGAGAATGGGGTACAAAGGCGATAAACTAGAGTTTATATACTAGAAGAAAAGGTGCACAGACCAAGTGGTGCAAAAGGGACGCATAAGTGTAGAACATTGTAGAATGCAAAGGAAATCGGAGGAATAGTAAGCAATGATGACAATCATTGCTGCTAAAGACTAAGGAGAAAAGACAAAGATGAAAGATGAACTAAAATGGTAAGATGCTCACATAGGAGCTGCTCATGACAATAATGAAGTGAATGTAATTGTAGAAGTATATGCCAAAGATAGGAGAACATTGGGGATGGAGCAGAGAAAGAAAGAAGATATCATGGTAGACGAGGGAAACTGTAATACATCCCCTTCTTTCAGGAGTCAGTTTATCTGCTGCTCATTGTCCATCTCTCTGGGTTTTATTTCATTACTCAATGATCCCTCATCACTCTCTTACCTCGCCTTTCCTACAAACAAGACATCCATGTAGAAATCAATGCTGAAGTTGCCTGTTCATCAATATCTGCCGCAAGGGAAGCAATCGGGGATTTCATGTTACTCTTGGGACTCCCACAGGCAGTTCATGACCTCCCAAGAGAGTTGGTACTCTCCCATCTCTGACTACACCTCTCCCTCCTCACCAACAATGAATGGAGATTTTACTTATTCCTGGATATGACTGATTCCCCAGACTGATGGGTACATGTGGGTAACACCACTAGGGACAGAGAACTTTCCTCTGGACATTCAATGCAACCAACCAGCCCAAGGATATCTACCCCACCACATAACTTTGTCCCAGTTTGTCCAGACACTCCCTGACCCAATCTGCACACCCCCATTAGTGCTGCTCCTGCCATCCCAGTCCCTCCTCCACAACCCACTCGTGTCAGAGTTTACACCCAATGAAATCGCCTCTCTCCAAAGCTGGTTCACTCTTGTGCTTCTAGCCATGAATGCAGCACCAGAGGATCAGGCCCAACCATTGGTGGACCACATGAGGAGGATCAGCAGGAAAGCTCCCCCAATCAATCCTCCCCCTCTAAGTCTAAGGCATCTCAAAGGAGGCAGTCACTTTGTTTCACCTACAGGGCCACTGATCACTATTGACCCGATTGCAGACACTACCACTGCCCTTACTGCCACCTTCCCACTCCTGGGCATCCCCAATACACTTGTCCACAATGCCTTTGCCCTTGATGTGGTCTTCCCAGACACTCCAACCCCTTTTGTCCAACACAGGCGCCACCAGCTAATGATGCCAATGACGACTCCAGGGAGGAGTTCTACTCTAGTAGGGACGATGCTATCTGAGTCGATGCCTCCAATCTATGCCAGGGGTAATGTTATAAACCTAGAGCAACCAGCGGATCCTTCTCTTTTCCTTCCATTTGACTATGCACTTAACTTCTCTTCTCAGTTTTATTGTGTTCCTGGATTGGATAGCCCTTGGCTAGATGATCACTCATACCTGGCTTTCTATTCCTCTCCACAACTGGATGAGTCATCCTTTGATCTCTACAATACCTTTGATTGCAGTCATGCCACTTGATGTTCCCACATTTCTGTTCTGATGAGGTGTGACTTACACCTTCCTATTTTGGCTACCAGTTACACATCCCCTGTTGACAGACACTTACTCCTCCATGCTGCATTTGCTCACGGTTATGCATCTCCCCATATTCATACTAGATAACTCATGACTGCCCTAAATCATGTACAGCTCTGTCTAGGTATTTATACACGCCCTGTACTTGTAGTTTTGCCAGTTAGTTCTGTGCAATTCATGCATAGTTTCTTCCTGTCCACAAGTCCTTGAGAGGATAGTGAGAACCCCTTATTTCAGATAGTCTCACACCACTAGTTGAGTGTGCACTCAACAGTTAGGATCTATGTGTATGTGTAACAGTAGAGTTCTGAGCCAGGTGACAGGGAGCTTTGGCGACATACTGACATTGAGGTAGGCATGGATAGTGATGGGCCTTCTGGCAAGTTTGGTCATGTGTCTTCATTTTGGAGTCATTCTGGGACAAACCCTGACCTTGTGGGCAAAGATTTGGGAGCTGGTGATTCTGACACATCAGGTGCATCAATAGAGGATGAGGATGTGAAAGGCCTTGAGGTGAGTATGAGTTGAAGCTGAGTGTGATGGAACTGACAAGTCTTCAGAGTACCAACTCAGAACATGACATAGATGTGGACTCTGGTGGTTGTTCCAATGGAACCTGTGACCATTCTTCATTGGAGGGCCACTCCAGAAGGAATGCTAGCCCCACAGGTGAAGATCCAGGACCTGGTTATTCTGGTACATCAGGCATGTCAAAAGGAGATGAAGATATGGGTGATCTTGAAGTAAGCATGAGGATGAAGTTGGCATAGTGCAATTGATGAGTCCCTAGGGCACTGAGCATGATGTCAATATGGGTTCCAATAGTTATCCTGATGAATTCTATGGCTTTCCATCACTGGAGAGCCACCCTACAAGTTTGAGTCTCACTAGTGAAGATCCAGCTTCTGACAATCCTGATGCAATAGGCATATCAACAGAAAATGAGGACCTCAGGGTGAGCTCAAGTACAAACTGAGTGTATTGTAGCTGACAAGTTTCTAGAATATTGATTGTGATGACAATAGTCTGGAATACATCAATATTGACACAGAGATGGATTCTGACAACTACTCCAAATCTGACAAGTTTCATGGCATTTCTTCCAGGGGTTCTGATGTCTCTGTGGAGAGCAATGTTCGTGAGGATGACCTTGCCAATCTGATGAACATCCTCCATAGTGATCTGGTGAGTTTCCATCCAGCATCATCAGTCAAGTCAATGCTTGGTTACAGTACCTCTTCTAGGATTATCCTGCAACATGGGATGACATGCATAAGGTTTGCTCTGTCCTCAATGACATTGCCTTGCACCTGGGAACTCACAATGGCAAGAACTGAAGCATTTATAAGAACCTCAATGCAATTGCTCAGCTCCTCAATGAGAAAACCATGGATTTGCAAGAGGTGGCCCCTCAACAACAGTGAAGACCTAGAACAGCTGAGGTTCTGCATTGCAGTACCAGTATGATTGCCCTCCAGGTCCACACGATCATTCAACTAGCCACTGCTAGGCTGAATTGAATATCTATAGCATAACATTCAATCCCACATATTGATATTGATGGGAAGAGATATCCCCACCAGTCCATTCAAACCATCTAGCATTACAAAATCAAAGACAGTATTATAGTTCAATGTGAAAGGAGTTGGAGGACCAAGCACCAAGGATTTTCAACTGGACCTGACTGGAAAACATACTTCTAAGTGGAACAAGCACACAGCAGTTGTCTTTCACAGGCACTTTCTTGACAGCAACCTCTATGACACTGCTAATCCTAACAAGATTGAATGGCACTTCTTAACTCACACCAAAACTTTGATTGGCCAAATCGCCCACAGGAAGCCCTCAAATGGGACAGACAACAGTGACAGGGAAGATGGTATGCAATTGGGTGATTGTACACTGCATGCTTGCCAGCAAAGGAGATATGGGATAGGGAGTTTCAAACTCCTGACCGAGTATAGCTCTACTCTTACTGACATCTGCAGACATCAGAACATTCTCAGAAACTACAAGATTTATTTAATCTGAGACACCTGTGCTGCCAGCATGCTGACCTGTATGCATAGCCATGCTCCTGTGCCCTCCCTCTCTGGCAGGAAGAGCATGAGTATACCCCAGGTGTCCAGAGGTGTATACACACCTGCTGAGTATGCCTCTACAGGACCTGTATCTGTAGCAGGTATACCCACAATGGAGGGGGAATGGGATGGTGAGTGTGACTGGATGCATGTCATCATCATCATTGTCACTGCTGCCATGTCCTCCAGGCATGTACACATGTTGTTGCTGTCATTGTACCCATTGTGTCCTCCATGCATGTGGAGGTGCCCCCCCCATCATCATCATTGCCCTAGAATTGGGGCTGCCATTGTGCTGTTGTCATTGTTGCCACCATTGTATCTTCCAGGTATGCAGTTGTGCATGCAGCAATGTCGTTGTTGTCACATCATTGATGGCCATTGCACTGTTGTTGTGTACTCAGGCCAGCAGGGGCAATATGGGTGCAGCCTTGTGGGCATTGTCATTGCCCCCCTCTCTGGGTACACAGTTGCATCAATGACATTGTGTTGTTGTTGCAGTAATCTCTAGGCATGTGATCACATCGTTGTCATTGTGATGTCATTGTGACCACCAGCTGTGTGGTTGTGCACACAACCATTGTCATTGTCATTGCTGTCATCTCCAGGTACATGGTTACAGTTGTTGTCATTGCCATGCCATCATCTCCAGGCATGCAGTTGTACACATCATTGTGGTGGGTCATGTCCTTTAAATGGGCAACAGTGGCATGGGTGAGGTGGGGGGTCAGGGTAGCTGTAGATACTAGTTAGCTAGATGTGATGAGAATGTTAAGAACATACTTGCCTGAGTGGGCTTCAAGGATGAGGTGGGTGTTGGATGAGGCAAGGCCCTTGAGGCCCTCAGGTGGGTGAGCATACTGCATTTGACAGTTGGTACTGCAGACCTACACCTGCATCCATGCTATTCCCTATTCTCTGTGGTCTTGCTGTGTTTGTCACTGCTGATCAGCACCCAGTGTGCTTGAGCAGAAGGTAAGATGGGGCCTGACAAGCCCATGTTTTCCTTTTTATTTTTATTTTGTTGTTGACTTAATTATTGAAGACATTTTATTAATGCATTATTATTTTATTCTAGTTATATCAGTGATGTCATGGCAGACAAATTGAGTAGGGGATTGTTTTATTTATTCTATTTTGATGCAAGAATAAAGAAAAAGTAATTGGTCTGTGGTTGCAAATGACTGGTTTGATTTCTTACTAATTTTTACATGGACAAAAATGAAACTACACCTTTTATGACTATCATCACAAAATGTAGTTATTATCTTGCATTAAAATTTTAATTCTTCTATTATGTCTCACATGGGAAAACCTTGAATTGCTAATATAATTATATTCCAGTGTTTCTACTTGGATAATTTTGATATAATTATGTATTTTATTGTCATTTTTATCATAGTTCTTTCAATGATAAAATCTTTTCCTGTACCTAGTGTAGTATGCAAATGGAGTTGTCAGAAGGGAGAGTGCATGTCCCATCTCAGCAAATGGCAGGTTGTCAACTGATAGTGCATGTGCTAATTGAAAGTCACCCAGTTTGTGGTCCTTGCTTGTGCTTGCTTTGGAGCTCAATGAATCCAGGGATATATATGCAGGAAGCATGGAAAGAATCATGTTCTGTGTGGAAGCAAAGGAAGACACAATAGGACCAAGACCCATGCCAGGTGGTGGTTTGATGGCAGATCCTAGGAGCATGTCTGTACTTGCATTGCAGGAAGACTTATACCTGGGAGGGAAGGTGTCACTGTGGAGAATCACATGTTCAGTATGGAGGTGAGTCAGATCAGATGGCCACAGATGGTTGGCCTAGTGAAAGACAACAATGGACACTCCATAATGGACAGCAATGCTGGAAAAAGAGCCATTGAGGCTGACATATCATCAAGTCGAAGAATGAGCTCAGTCATAAGAGGGCTAGATGGTGCCAACAGTGGTGAGGACTCGAGGCAGCTCTTTCAGATCCTCAAGAATGAGTTATCTCACATGTTTTGTTCTTGCTGGTGACAACATTGCCTCATGTCTGAATGACTGCATGATCTAGCAATGGGACAAGTGCTAATGGTGCTCTGCTCAGGTCACCATCCTGGCAGGCCATGACAGGCCATGGTGGGCCCTTCCAGTGCAATGACCATGCACACACCCCCTTCTGTCAACCCCCTGGGCCAACTCCACATCCATGGTCAGCCAGGAATAGCTGCTATGCCTGTGAATAAGACTCTGGAAGGCACTTGCTCTGATTACTCAGACTGAGCAGCTCACCTGACAGTGAGATGAGTGCCAACTTGCTAGGAAGCATCCTTAGCCAGACTTTTGCAAGCCTGGCCACAATGCCAGTGTTCACTGGCACTGGATACTTTCTGCAATGCCTTTGCAAGAGAGGTGAATATGCTGCTGGTAGAGTTCTTTGACACCATCCAAACCACCACAGCCTGCACTATGAGGGCTTGTATTGCAAAGCATGCCTCAACAGCATAGTAAAGTGGGGAGTGCTTGCAATCTACTGCTGTATGGACATTCCAACCAGAGCAAAGTCAATGGCATTGGGAATTGTCCAATGGTGGCAAAAGAGCAGCAGAAATTGACATAACTGAGGAGAGCTGGCTGATATGATACACAGCCTAGATTGCTGCCCACCATCTCTCTGTCTCTCTGTCTCTCTGTCTCACTGTGTTTTCTTATTCTTACCTTTACAATAGTATCTTTCCATAATTCTCCATGTCATGCATCCAGCAATACTTTGATGTCCCTTATTCCTGGCTGAACAATCACCCCCCTGACTTGCACACAATCCAGTTTCTCCATCATTTCATGTGGCATACAGTCTCCCACTTTACTCATGCTGGTCAATTTATTATTCTCCTGCCCACTGTGAGAGAACAAGAGGGAGAAAGCTAGCAGCTTGGTCTGACACCTGATTGGCTGCCATCAGCCAGTGTTGTATTTTAGAACTGTACATGGCAATCTATAACACTACATTTTCTTGACATTTATAAGAAAAGTTCCAGGTTTTCCTCCTCCAGCCTTTTGCAACACCAGAGGAAGACCTCTATGGCATTGTGGTAATGGCCCTCCACCTCTTTCTCTGATGTCACCCAAGCCAAGTACTCCTTGAATGTCCTTCCCAGTATTCTCAACACATCCCACAGTCCTACCAGAGGCTCCTCAACCTGCCCAGTGAAGAATACCATCTTGAATACCACAAACTGGAATGGACACCTTGTATTCATTGTGGGAACATGCTCCCTGTGACACTCTGGGCCCTTGCCATTGTGGTTCACATCCTGCAGAAGCCCACAGTGATAGCATAAGGCAAAAGCTTTGAACTTGAACTTCGATCTGAAGGCCCTGTACTACTCCCCAGACCTGTCTAGGTCAGAGCATGGCTGTGGGTAATGCTCCAGGATGAGCTCTTCCTTCACCAGCAGGTGTACTGCACACTTGCCTTTCATTGCAGGAACATGTTCAGCTTCACAGTCCTTTCCAACCTTTCTTTCTTGATGTGCCATGATTCCACAGCTTGCTATGCTGAACTTCCTTTGGGCTGTGAAGTACATTGTTCATGTGTAGGCAATTATTTCTTTTTTGTCAGCATGGCTTGATAAACTTGGACTTGTTGACTTGGAATCATCCTGTGATTGTATGATCCCATACATGCACACAGCACTGTCAGTCTCCATGTGCTAGAGATGTCCTGAATGAAGAAAGTAACTGCATGCATCCTCTGGCAGGACAAGCTCAGTGACCTTATACATATCTCACATGATTCCCTCGCTGTGTGTCACTCTATATATGATGCTCAATTTTCAAGAATGCCTGTTCTATAGGATTGAGATCAGGGGGAAAGATATTTGAGCCAGAAACCTAGAAAACATGATTGACCATAATCCTATGAAGATCTTGACAAGAAACCCACTGAATTGGTCAAACAGCATGAGAACAAACTTGAGCACTGTGATGGATCCAAGTGCTGTCCATCACAAGGACACAGACCTGGGAATTAGTATGCCACACACAAACACCTGCTTTCTTTTGGAGCACAGTGACACTTTGGAGTCCTCCTATAGCATGGACAAATGGTCTGTTTGTTGTTTGATATTTTGTGAAGACTCATATTGTACCATGTTGGTGATAAATGCTACACAGGTGTCTTCATTTTTATTATGCTCCTGGGTGAGCTGCCTGACTCTCATTCTGCTCATTCCTATGTGTTCAAGCTCCTGGAAGATGGTGGTAAAATGAACAGAAACAAACTGGTCATTTTTGATGAGGGAGTGAAGTTTGTGGAGGAAGTAGTCAGGGTTAGCTTGGACAAGAATTGAGAATGATGATGTAGTCATCATATGTTCAGGATTCAAACAATGAGGGCGACCATGAGTGGCTTGGAAATGGTTGATGACATCACTAGTCTCTCTGGAAAGCTTCAGGATGTGGTAAAAAGTATGGTTTGAAGAAAGCACAGTGCTGAAGATGAGGCAAGCCACATTCATGAGGGTTTGTGGCTGCTAGCTTTTACTTCCTGACTGATTTTTCAGTTGGGCATGGGCACTGGTGGAGCTTTGGACATACACTAGCATGAAAATTGTAATCTACATGAGTTGTGGCCAGGACATGGGGCAACTGCCATTTGTTTACACAAAGGGCCATAAATGGTATAGGAAGATATGTTTTGCACCTGGGGTAGGAAGCAGACCTGTAGCTTTCTGCATGGCTACTGGCACTCAGTCCATTGAGACTGTGGTCAATGGACATGTTCAGCAGGGTTCTTAGGATTTGAACTGAGCCCCCTTCTTGCTTGCTAACCCCATTCCCTCCACCCCCCCTTGCTTGCTGTCCCCATCCCCTCCATCCCTCCTTGCTTAGGGTCCCCATTCCCTCCACCCCCCCTTGCTTAGCATCCCCATTCCCTCCACCCCCCCTTGCTTAGCATCCCCATTCCCTCCCCCCCTCCTTGCTTAGCATCCCCATCC